>VZUI01035492.1:0-45898 GCA_013401135.1 Cettia cetti | reverse complement strand
CAAAAAAAAAAAAAAAAAAACACACAAACAAACCTACATTTCCCAAACTGCTTTCAACAGATGAAATAGAATACACATCTTTTGGTTCCATAACCCAAGACAACTCCCCACACACTGTGTATTTGTACAGAAAGGCAAAATCTGGTTGTTTTTGTAACACATTGAAGGTTACTGACCTCCCTGGCACTACACTGTCTGCTCAGACAAGCAAGATTACTGTAAAACTGAGACACCAGACACTTGTGCTAAGCTTATCAAGCAAAACTTTCTGATGGCTCCAAGAGAGCTTTTATCCACCAGGACCTCCAGTATCAGGAATTCCAACCCTTGACCAATCACCACATTGTCAACTGAACCACAGCCTAAAGTGCCACTTCCAGTCATCTCTTCAACACTTCCAGGCAACTCCACCCATTCCAAATGCTCAGCCATTTCAGGGAAGAAATTCTCCTGATGTCCAACTTGCACCTCCCCTGCTGCAGCCTAAGGCCATCCCATCCTGGCACTGGTTGCCTGAGGGAAGAGGCTGACCCCACATCTCTTCTCAGGGGCTTGGACAGAGCAATAAGGACCCTCCTGAGCCCCTCTTCCCCAGTTCCCTCAGCCACTCCTCACAGGACTTGTGCTCCAGACCATTCACCAGATCTGTTGCCCACATTCACAGAACTGAATCTATTTTCACTCATAGTTAGATTTCCACTAGACTTTTCATCATTTTGTGATCAATTTCTCTAACTGGCCATCCACTACATTCTTATGAATATGTTAAGAAACCATTGTGCATTTAACCACCTCTCATGTAAACATATCATTAAATCCACAAATTAAAATACAGAGCAAATCTCTTTTCAAAGTATCATCAGTTTCCACAGTAATGCTTAAACGGACAACATTTAAAATATAAGTTTTAAAATTTTTCTCCTATTAATATCTGACAGGTGCACAGAGTACCAGCACTACTCAGACTGCCACTGAGACGAAACACAAAGACAGCTTCTACAAGCCCTGTATGAGTGGCTGCTTTATGTGATTTATTACAGCAGAAGCCACATAAAACTCTGTGTGTGGTCTTCAGGAGGGAAGGCTCCGGGCAGTGATGCTGCAGCAGGAAGGGGTTGCACTCTCCCCTCCACCAGATGAGAGCAAAGCCATGGAACAGAGCAGGACAAGCAGACTGAACACAAGACAGGCCTGTCCGGCACTCCAAAGAACTTTGAGGAGGAGACAAGACTTCCTATATTAAACAGGCTGCCAAACAACAATGTCAGCCAAGCTTTAGGAGTATTTCCCTGGGTTTTTTTAATCTGTTCTTTGCCAAATCAACACTATATTGTTCAAAAATAAACACAGCTGATTCCACCCTTTATGCAGAATATTTCCCAGCTGTCTCAAAGTCACGAAAGAGCAAAAAAGAAAACCTGAGGTATTTGGCCATCCTAGTACATCAAACTACCAAAGCATTTGAACATAGTTACACTTCTTTGTTAACATTAAATAAAAATAAACTAACAGTGATCTTTGTACTACATTTGTATAATAAAAATAATAATCTACATATTTGTAAAAAATACTCATTAAAAATTAACTTGACAGATTAACTCTACAGGAATAGAAAGCCATCATACTTAAAGGCTGTAGCATAGTTCTCCCCCACAGCTCCTGGCAAAGCTGAGATTGATATAACTTTTCAACATCCTTAGTTAATACACTGGCAAAAGGCAGAAGAATTTATATGCCTCTTGTGAAAGGTTTTGTTAAAATTGCATCTATTTTTGCAGCAGATCTTATAAATCCAAATCCATCTGCAAATATCCCTCAGTTTCCAAAGCATTGAGGCCATCAGGAACCCAGCTCATCTGAGATCAATGACAAAATCCCTGCCTTCCCACGTGCTCTGTGTCATATGCAGATTGCATATTGCCTGAAAAAATAAATAGCAAACCACTGACAAAAAGGCAAGGTAGGGATTTATTCTTGCTTTGCTTGTAGGTACCACATATTTGAGCTCGGACTCTAAAAATTCCAGGAAGCCAAAGAGCAAACCAGAACAAACAAAGCACAGCACAGTTTTTTCAGGTCTGCCACAGCCAATCTGCTCTTTTAGCATTCCCAGTAGGAAGTGGTCTCCTTGCACCTTTGTTTTAAAGTGTCTGAGACCATTACCTACTTAAAAACACTTTTTGGTCCTTCTTGTCTCCTGGATCATGTTCTCAAGTTCTAAGACTAAATGAACTTTGGGTATTCACTAGTTTATTTTTTTCTACAATCTACCCCATTTTTCCCTTTCCTAGATACATGTCCAAATCACTTGAAAATTATTAGCCTCAAATCTTCCTAGGAAAAGGCACTACAGTGTGTGCTGTGAACTAAATTTTCTCATCAGATATTTAGGAAAACCTGGCTCCACAAGACCACTTATCACAGAAACCCCCCAAATGCACTTCCCTACACTCACCACACCACAGTATGTGATGTGCCACAGCCATTTCCTCCTCCTGGGGATGCACATAGCTGTGGCATCTGAGATAATGCTGCAAGCCTGGAGAAATGCTAACTTTTGGAATGGAAAAATGATGGCTTATACAGTAATTGCAGGCTATCATAAATGCCAGAGGTACTTAACTGAGAGACAGAACAAAGGCTGGCTCCAGTTTGAGGCAGTTAAACTCCACAGCAATCAAAATAAAAATAAAAAGTTCTTGGACACAAATGTACTTTTTTTGTTTTTTACTGGAAACTGTAAAGCAGATGAGTCTCAATAAACCAGAGGTTGAGACAGTCAAACTACAGGTCTCACCTCCATGAAGACCCTGGCCTGGGGCTTTTGGGCTTTCTGGGAAGGAAAGGAAGAAAAAAAAAATTAAAAAAGGAGGAACATCCACCAACTTGAAATATTCTTCTCGAAAACAGCAGCCATCAGGCAGGTCAAAGGGAGGCAGGCACTGCAGAGTCAGGCAGAGGCCTGGAGCCATGACAGGCTTGGTCTGGTATTTCAGATATGATCTCATCTCCACCTGTGGGCACTTTGTTTATGGAATCCAATCCATAACAAGTAATGAAGGCATAGATTTGGCACATAAAGCTGCACTTCATTATTTCTCCAAAATCTAGAGTTATATTTATTAGCATATTTAGCATATGCAACAACTAATAAAGCAATTGAGCTAGTACAGCCTGAAAGCTCAAATAATGCTCTTACAACACTGTGATAGGCCACTTGCCTCCCTCAAGCAACTATTTCTTTAGCAATATTATTCAATTTTTGCCTCCCCATCTCCTGTTCTTCAAACCAATTACCCCTGTGTCCATTCCTTCAATCTATTTTGGAGGTACCTATAGGTACCTCTAGGTGAGAGGGGAGAGAGAAGAAAAAGTTTAAAAAAAATTAAATGGAAAAATCTTTATAAATCTTGAACTCATTTTTAACAAAAAGAAAAACTTGACTCAGTGTGAAAAACTCTTTACGTATTATCCTTTCATAGAAACTTTTCTCCCCAGGCTAGTTCACAGTTATTATTGTTATTAAAGAGTTCTAGCTCCTTGCTCTTTTTCCCTTCTCCTCTCCTTTCTGACACACTGCATTCACTTTTGAAAAGAATTAGGAATTTTGAGCCCCTTCCATACCTGATGTGTTAGCTGCTACAGAGGGTTCTCATTAGTAGGCTACATGAAGTGTACTTGATGCCACAATGGTGCAAAAAAATTTTCTAAAGGAACAATTGATTCATGTGACAAGTGCCTCATTTGTTTTCCATAGAAATATATCTGATTAATTTAATTTTTTTATTTTGAAAGCCCATTGAACTGTACTTTGACAAAAGGGTACAGAGAATCACAATATTATACAAAGTTTTTGTTTGGTTTATAATAAGTTTCATTTAATATTATTTTGTGATGTAGTTTGTTGTGATCAGGTTCTGAGAATGCCAGGTAAAATTCTGCTGAAAATAGAAACATAATGAGACTTCCTATCTGGGCCCAAGAGAAAAAACCAAAACTATCTCGAGCTATTAAGTGTTAAGAGCTGTTGATTAAGATCATAAAGGCAGAAACCATGAAGAGGAATTTGAGGTATAGGGAACTTGAATAACTCTAAAACTATTCTTCTATCTGTCCTTGAGACATGATTGCCAGCTTCTGCACAGAAATTACTCCAAATCTGCACCAGGTGCTTGTGAAATAACCTCACTCTAGGAAAGTGCACACCTCATTTAGATGGCACATTTATCCATGGAAACCACCAAGGAACCACAACAAAGAAAAGAGTATTCTTTAATCCAGTGGCATTATCTGGATCACATCTTGCCACCAGGTCAGTTTTTCTGTGCATGTGGGGTTTTAGTGGGAGATGGAACAGAGCACTGGAGTCCATGAGCACTGCACAGTGGGCTCCTGCATTCTTACTAAAAGTTATAATTCAAAAAAGACAAGATTAGTGTTCACCCTATGCAGTTTATGAGGAGGATCATATTTAGAAAGTAATCTATAGGATTCTGAAGTCCCACTGTTTCTTTCACCTCTAGAACAAGGCTTTTGCACTTTTGTCTTAAAATAGATCCTTATAGACAATCAAATGAAGCTACTTCATAAAGAAATTAAATTCCTCTCTCATCTATTGTTGCAATAACAGAACACAATCCTTAGCACCCAGAGAGCAGCCTTCCACCTTTAACTTTAGTTTGGAAAGGATGTGTGCTGCAACCAGAACATTTTTGTCAATATTCATCAAACCTCACCTTGATTATTACTGTGCTCAAACCAGCATTGCAATTTAGGTGGTGGTTTGACTTCCACTCACCACCATGATGGGAGTATGGAGGATCCAGAAGCATTAGAAATTTAAATTATCAAACTGAAAGAGACGCAAGAACCCTGACCTCCCTATTTTTTGTATTCACCCAATTTTCGTTTAAAAAAATGCAGCAGTGACACATTCATAACTGTGACCAAATTGCTTTGCCACTCTAGTACTTTATTAGCAACACTAACAGGTGAGCAAAGGACTTCACAGTAGTCCTGGTAATTTACAGCATTTCCTCTCTCCGCCTCCACATTGCACAAAGCTCTCTCCACAGCACTCAGACTGAGACAATGACTAATTTTGGTCACATTGCCACCCTTTAATCCAACAGGACACTTACCAGCACTACAATTTACTGTTACATCATTTTAGACCTGTGTGTATTACCCAGGCCTCTTTCATCACTGACCTTCCTGCAACACGTGCTGGGTCCTGCAGGCTATCGTGAAAATAATTGTATAAATCACAGCATTTTGCTGGAGATAAACCCAACAGGATCTCTGCTGTACACAGCTATTCCAAAGGTCTCAATGGTAAGTTGTACTTTTTTTTGTATCAACACACAGTGAGGGCTTGGGGATCATTTTAGAGACAGAAAAAAAGAAAAGCAGATCTGGGGGGCTTAAAAGAATAAAGGGTTGGAAAGGACAGCTTTATACTCTCAGAAGAAGAATACTAACTCCAAATTATTTACTAAGGAACTTAGAGCATCTGCTGTTTGACTGAAACAGGCTCTCACAGGTGCTGGCTGTATTAATCCTAATACACACTTGGGAACACATTTTCCACTCACACAGTAACTATGAGCCAAGCTTCCTTTTTCATACTCCATTCCCTCCTAAAATTAAACCCAGCTAATGTGCATACCTATTTCTAGATGAGCAGGGGAAAAAATTAACAAGCCACCCTACATTCCAAAACATAGAAAACCAACTGCTAAGTGAGAGTCAATGCAAATATTCATGCCTAAGTTATGATCAGAGTCACTCATTACAAGCTCAGTTGCAGCTTGTATATGCAGAGCTCGGTTTGCACATACAGTACATAATCAATTTTCTCTCAAATCCTGCATTTCCCAGGCCTCTCCATTAATAGAGGGAAAATTGCCTCTCCATCTATAGAGAGAGGAAAAAAAAAAAAACACTAGCAATAAAAGCTTAGAGGACACTTTACCAGGAAGCATATTTAATATTTATCCAGCTTCAAACACATTACTAATTTCAAAATGACACCAGATTAAAAAAGCAGTGATTTAGATTTCCTCACCAAATCACCCAGTGTGGACTGTCTGGCCAGTTGAGGCTTGGCTTTGTTTCTTTTATTGTGGTAGCTCATTCCCCAAGAGCTCTACTGCTTTGCACAGGTGGTGCTCCTGCAGCAGGGCACTCAGGACCATCACACTCAGTGACTGCTATGGATTCCTACCTACAGCATTTTTTTAAGGAATACAGTTAGGAAAGGAAAATGCAGTCCTAAAGTTACTAAAGCAGCTAATCCTTAACATATGGAACAGAGTTTTCTGGCCAGGAAAGCTTTCTTACAACTGGCCTGTAGAAAGGCTAATGTAAACGATGAGAGTAAGGTGGTGTTCCAGCCAAAAACAATGAGAATGTTTTAAATGAGACAATTTGAGGATGCTGATGTTTTAAATCTGCTCCTGCAAGGTGTTTTTATAACATCCAAGATTATATGGCTTTAAACTCATCTAGATCACAAGTTGCTAAGAAGAACACCTGTTTTTATTAATTCATGTATGCAAACTACAAATAGTAAAATCCCTACATGTGGGACAGGGAAAAGTTCTGGAATAGATATGTTCACTGCATGAAAAATGTGCTACATCACTTCAAAAATGGGCTTCTTGCTCTAGGATAGAAACTGTCACTTATGTCACTTAGGCTCTGACTAATATAAAGTTCAGAAGGAAGTCTGAGTCCATAAATCACAATTTGAACATCAGCAAGTGTTCAGTGGCTCAGTTTCAGTACTCTCAGAGCATACTGAATTAACTGTCTTCAGAGCAGTTCTACCTACACAAAGAAATGTTTCGTTTTCCTAATTAGCAACTGTTCTCACATCCTCAGGGAGTGACACGGACCAAGTTTTATCAAAGATAAAAGGCCTAAACTATCTTCTGAATTGTGTGTTGTCTATTTTCCAACTATAACAGCAAGGAACTACCCCAAGTCTATGAATTACTTGACTTCCCTTATATGATGAGACCTAACCATAAAATAACCTATTTTGTTTTTCTAGGTTTACATCCAAGTAGCACATGCTGAAAGACATCTGTTACTTACACATTTTTCAGGCTGATTATCTGCTGTTGGTTCCATATTTAGGTTTGTATAGTAATACACTTATACACATACTTTTATTTAAAATAAATTCAATCCTAGATCTCTTGAAAATGAAGCTCTCCTTTTTTTTTCATATACATAGAAAGTTTGGCTCATTACCCAGCACTGCTTCCCACCTGGGCAATGCCTGGAACAGACAATGGATTCTGTGGGCTCTGGTTCCATTCGCCTGAAAACTTCAGCTGTTGCTGAGAAAGTCAATTATTCAAAGCTGTGTGGTTCAATGGTTACTGGGTACTTTGTTTAAGGTGCAGCATTGCTATGGCCAGAAGTTTTGGGGAGGGGGGAAGGTCTTAAGTTTAGGTACCCTCCCTTTTTTAGTGTTTGAAGTGGACCAAGGGTGCAAAAAAGAACAATGAACCGCTATTAAACATCAGATTCACCACTCTTTGCAAGTCATAGCCTTAGGAACACATCCAAGAAAAAATCCAAGACAAAATCTGAGCAAACAAAGCCAGAATCCTCTCTTTGCAGTTTGTTTATGGCAGAGCAGGGCCAAGAAAAGGATTATAGGTTTGAAATTTTTAAGGCCTTTCCCCACACACAGAAAGACACAGAGAAGACAGATGTATATTTGTCATACATACACACAGCTTCAAGGCTCACTCAGGATGAGGGATGGTAGACTAGATACTTAACCAGATTTAAATATCCTGAAATCATTCTGAGGTATCTATTTCAGTTACTGAAAACACTTAATTTAGAGCATAAATTAGGGTGCTAGCAAAGAAAGATTTTGGCCCTAAGCCTCCAGCCTATGCAGATCATGAGACAAGGACAAAATAAATGCCCAGAGGAACAAGAGGCAAGTTGCCCTCCCTGCTTCTGCAGCCAGGAAAGAGAAAGGGACATCTCCAGGGTAAAGCTTGGGCAGCCTCCTGTAACATGCACTAAGCAGCTTGCTGCCCCTTAGCCTCTGTTGGCAAAGGAACAGGGGTGGCAGGAGAAATTTGAAGAGCCCTTGGGAGGTTGCCCACAGGGAGGGGAGAGCCTCCAAACGACACTGAGCCAAAGGCACTGAGGTGCCCTGAGAGCTGAGCAGCCTCTGCCCTGAGGAGCATGGCCTCACCTTTCCTGAGAAGAGGGGCTGGCTTCACAGAGTTTAACTGCAGAGCCAGGGAGTAATGCTTCATCTTCTTCATCTGACTCCACATACAGCCCTCTTTTCAGCTTCAAAACCCCCACCACAGCACCAGATCCCCAAAAGCAGCCATACTTACACCAGCTCCAGGTTCATGGAAAAGGACCATGGCCTTCCTCTCTTGCACGCTGGAGCTGCCACTTTCTTTTCCTGTCTCAAGGTGCTCTCCAGTGGTGGCCAGTCAGTGCCATGCACTGATTTCACATTTGTCAAGCATCATTTAAAACCT
The DNA here is from genome assembly GCA_013401135.1 of Cettia cetti. Classification (NCBI taxonomy): domain Eukaryota; kingdom Metazoa; phylum Chordata; class Aves; order Passeriformes; family Sylviidae; genus Cettia; species Cettia cetti. The sequence continues at coordinate 37,367 of VZUI01035492.1, read as the reverse complement.
GTGCTCCACAAGCTGCTGGATTCAGACACCAGCTACTGAGTGAAAAGCACAAAAATATAGTGCTCCCCTTCACTCCCACACTCAACTACTTTCCATGCTTAGTGGTGTAAATACAGCCCACCTGTGCAAGCTGGTGGAGAGGCACAGGCTGTGCTTGTCAGCACCAAACAGCAGTAGAAGGGGAGCAATAAGTAAACAGAAAAGCTGTCCTGCTCCCCATCAAGTCAATGGCAAAACTCCCAGCAAGAAGCAGTGTTACACCCTGCATCGGCAGCCAAGAGCTCCATGTAACAATCTTACTTTTCCTGTGTCTTCCTGTGCAGCTTTCTAAAGGAAAGCAATTCCCAGTGTGTCCCTTACACGGCGTATCCCTTATCTTCTGGCTGGAAACACAAGAAAACTCATTGTGCCCTGCGCTGGAACTCTGATCGTGTTTCAGCACAGCTGATAAATAAAGAAAAGCCTTACATGGCAGTCAGTCCTCAGTCAAAACACTTAAATCTGCAGCTCCAAATCCGCTTTATGCGCTTTCAGTTGCATCAAAGTAAAACACTTTCCCCTAGGAAAAAAAAAATCCAGGATGGTAGAAAAAGCCTCTGGGTTCTCCTGGCCCATTTAACAAATGGAACACTTACTTTCTGTTTGGTGTAAAGTGACAGCTGGCTTATTGGAAGTGACACTGATCCTCCCGAGAGGATTTCAGGGGGCGAGTCACACAGGTGAAGGTCAACACGGCAAAGGAATTAAATGAAGGGAGGAAGGAAGCCACTTCCTCCTAAGGACAGAAAGTAGCTAACAGAAAATCCATTGCTAAAGCAGCCCTCACTGACTGGAAACATACTGCTTGCAATATGGTTTGTTCTCCAGAAATGCTTCCAAGACATTTTTTGAATGTAAGTTTTTATGCCTTGTCACCATTTTGGTGGGCTGCAGTCAGGAGCCCAGAGGAGTTTCCACCAGTAGCAAGGGCTCAGCAAACACAGCTTGCACCCTCCCACCACCTGACACAGCATCAAAGGCAACACCTGGCATAGCCTTACTTATTAATCATACACCACTTCTGACATGTGGAAAGCATCAATAGCATGGGATGACGTATCTCAGAGTGAATAAGACAGACACTGCCTGAGCTGAGTTTGAGCTCCTGCACCAGGCACACACAACTGGCTGCAGAGCTGCATTAGTTCTCTGGCTCCCTCAGCAGACCTTCAGCAGGCCAGAGGAATAAAGACTTTAGCCAAGGTTTGTTCAGCACTCCTGCTTTTGCCTCTCTGGGTCTGGCCCTGGAAATTACCTCCCTGGGACCTTTTGCTGCCCCACAGCAAAACCTGGAGAAGGAAGATTTCATCCTCACAAGGGGAGAGACAGAGCTGGTGAGAGAGGTATCTTTTACATGGCTATGGAAAGAAATGGGGGTTTAAACCCTGGCCAGAGCCAGAATTCCTGCCTCAGATGAGGGGCACTGTCTTCTTGTGTGCAAACCTCTAAAGAGAGACAGAGCCCATGCTGCCCAGCTGGTCTGATTTTTATTCCTTTTCATGTTTTCTCTGCTGAAATTACAGCAGTGAAACGTTTTCACTAACCCTGCTCCCCTGCATTGAGCAGGGCAGCCTATCCAGCTAACTCCCAGTCACATGTGGGTGCTGTTCCCCAGGGACCTGTCCTGAGCAGCCTGGCATGGGCAATGGCTCCCAGCCATCTGGGACTGTGCTCCAGCTCAAAGCCAGGCTTGACTTTTTTGGGGGGATGCTTGAACTAGGCCAATACCAAATTACTTTGTTGTGAGCCATTCCTTGGGAGCCCCCACAGCAAGTGAGCTTGTTACACCTTTCACAATTTAAGAGAGCAGAACAGCAGAAGGTGCAAAGTCCACCCTCAGTCAGCATTGCCCCCTCTGGAAAACTCTTACTCTGAATGTTTCAATCCACTTCCAGAACTGGTTTTAACTCCTTCCTACCCAAGAACACAAAAAGCATCAGAACTCTCAGTGACCCACCACTGTTTTGGGTTTCCCTAACATTTCTAGAAGTCAGTGAGTTTGGGAATGCAGGTAGAGGTCACTAAGTTAATCTGACAGGTACCCACACCTCTGGTTTTAATCTCATCCTTCTCCTGGCATGCTTATATGATACAAATTCACAGATTTTATTATTTCATGTAGATATGACTTACTTAAAATTATGAGGGCTTTTCCTGGCCAGAGAAAAATTAATAGGGCTATACTGACTACACTGGGACTCTGCCAGAGTACAGAGTCTGGGGATGTGAGGGTATAAAAACAGTATAATTTCTCTAAAAGTAGCTATTCCCTGGCCTCTGTTAGATCTGACAAAAAAAAAAAAAAAAAATCCTCAGTAACTCTGAATTATTGCAGTTTTGATAAGCTGGAATTCTGGTATCTGAAATTTTCATTTGAAGCTTCATGTGACAAAGCTCAGGACCACCAAAACAAGATTTTGTCCCTTGAGCTAACTGAGGATGAAGGTGCAAAAATAAGATGTTTGAGAAGCAAATTTGATTCCACAGGTTTTTCCTGTATTACAGGAGAGCTGGGCAGGTTTAAAATTCACAAAACGTTCTAGATTTCCTAGATGGCTTAGGGTGACACAGAGCAGGTGTATTATCCCAAAACATCTCAACTTTCCCAGAAAAATGAGTCAGAAATACAACCTTCCAATTCTCAATCCTCATGGGAGCAACCGGATTTCAAGGATACTCAGAAATACGCAAAGGAAGGCAGGATCTGAGAAGTTGGGCTTAGTTCTAAATTTTTGCAGAGTCCCAGTGATCTACTCCAGTTTCAATCAATAGTTTTAATTCTGAGGCTCTGGATAATATCCTAAGATTGAGCACATCTCCATGGAAGACCCCAAGGAATACTTACAGGTAATCAAATACATTCCTTGGCTCTACACAATTTCTGTGAAATACCACTTGCATTCTATTCACAGCTAATATAGAGCACCCACTCAAATCAACACTAGAGGTAGAAATGAACTAATAGCTAGCTCTAATCTCTTTCAAAGGTCACAAGCCTGCTGAAATGTTTTCAAGCATGAGCCTACCCAAAAGCTGTGGATCTCTGGCCTTCTGCTGGGATCAGAGCACGAGGTGCTTTCCCTCCCTGAGGAGCTTCACTTCAGGCCTTCCAATGGCTTTGTCTTTGGAATCTGAAGTCTGTGGAATTAATGTCTTTCACCAGACCATCTGCCCCCTGCTACCTCCCACCCTGTGGAGCCCTGCAGATGGAGGGTTGGAGTCCAGGAAGCACAGAGGCCATGGCAGGGGAAGAACTGAGCTGCTGGACTTGTAACTAAGCACAATCCATTTACAAACCCAATTAGAAAAGTTATGGTTAATCCCCACCTGGGAGGGAGGCAGGCAGGCAGGAGCAAAGCAGAAATCTTGTTTAAGAGATAAGAACAACAGTATCTAATCCCAGCTGAAGTTCTTCCCTTGGTGCTTAGCTGAAGTTACTCCACTGGCTCCTCTGTGCAGCTCTCCCAAACTAATCCAGCTTTTATCTCATGGCCTACATCACACAATGAGACTCTTCCAGTAACCAGGGACAGGGAATAGGTACATCCTCTGAATTTCCTTTTGGACACTCTGACAGTCTCTGAGACCCCTGCAAAGGGCTAAGACACTCCCTACACCCCAAAACACTTCCATATGGACCAGTGCCATGTGTTTTATGGCTCTTTAAGACCAGGTAGCTACCTGGGGAGATGACTGAAGAATGAAGAATGGAGTTAATTGGGCCAGGTACACAGGAGGCAAAAGAAATTTGGCAGGCGGTCGCTCGTGCCACTCTAGCTGATTATCCTGGTAGTAAACCTTGCACTCTGAGACCACATTTGCTTTCCAGGCCCAGGAAAATATGTGCTTCCTCCTGTGTTCATTAAGTCAGTGTGAGAACTGGTACACAACTCCTGCAGGAAAGAGAGCTCTTTAAAAAAAAAGAGCTTTCCATGGCTGTGCCATCCCATGTGTGCCTTTCCAGCAACCTGCTTCAAGCCCGTTTTGTTTCCCCTTTGATCACCAGAACTTTCTGCCAGAAATGACACATTAAGTACTTGGCATTCAAGAAAATAAATAAAAAAGGTCAATGGGTAAAAAACACGTCTACGCACAGAATGGCAGTGCTAAAGAAACCAGGAGCAATGTCAGTGCCCTTCGGAAAAAAAAAAAAAAGTCACACAGGCCAAAGGATGACTGCCAAAAAATACTAATTTCTTTTATTAGACAGTGCATGTCTTAACCCCATTTTCCTTAATGCTTTAATACACATTTTACCTCATATGACACTGATGAAAATTTAAAGCCACCTCAAAGAGTACAAGGGTGTATTAAAGAAGCAAAGAAACACTTGGATATCCTCTTTACCAAAGAGGAGGAAATAATTTTGTCTGTTACAGATAGTAAAACGTTAAAAATGCATTATCTATTTTTCAGTCTAAGTAGTCTCCTTACATACAGTAACATAGACCTACCAAACCCATAAAATATTTCATTTTAGTCTTTTTCTACACATGCAGCCCAGTTTCAACATCCAACACAGTGTACATTGTTCTTGGTAAGATTTTTCAGGAAAGAAATTAAAATCAAACTGCCCAAAGACTGGAATCCTGCAACATAAAGCTGCAAACATTTTTGAAGTAAATATTATATTCTTATGTCAATCAGCTCCAGTGAGATCCATCATACTTATTTACCCATAGGCATAGGTTTCTGGAATATCAAAACCCAGATAGGGTGGGGGGTTTTGCACAATATTACAAAAATTAAATTAGATTTGATGTCATCCAAATATCTGTCAGCTTTGACATTAAACCACATGCTTCATTTAGTTAAAGAGAGGAAGGAGAGAAAAAAGCAGGGATCAAAAAGGTTTCCATGAAAATGGCCCTGTTTTAGGAGGAACCTGGTTTCATCTGTCTTTACACTGCCAACACACTTCCCCCTCTCTACCTGGACATAAACCACTTTAAACAAATACCATAGATATACCATTACAGCTTTTTTTTCAGTCTGTCTGTAGAAACTGCCACATGTGCAATGTGAAAAACTACCTAACCCAGTAATAGCTTTCCCTTTCCAAGAGGAAATATTTTCTTCAGCATATGCCAGGTTTAGAAATACAGAAAAAAGTTCCTAAAGGCTGAGCTATATTTGCTTTCCACAGATATCAGATAAGACCCTTCACATAAAACGAAGGTATGGTTGAAAATAGAGTAGCAGCACAAAAAATGTATGCTGGGCTACAGAAACACAAGCCCTGAACAGCAGAAGAAATCATTCAGAAAAAGCTATGTTATCACACAAACATTCACCTTTACATTCAAAGCACATGACAGCTCCAGTCCAAATTGCACTGAAAAAGTTGCTCAGCTGCCTAAACTTTGCATTTAAGACACTCACATGCCCTTGCAAAGTGCCTGCATGGATTTAATCCCACAGACACTCAGAAGACTATGGACAAACATTATCACCCAACAGCCATTACAATTAGTTCTCATTCTCTTGCTGTACATACCAACAAATACCCTTTTTCTGCTTTTCCAGCTGAAGCAGCCAATTACCTGCTGTGCTGTAAGCTCCCATCCACATTCCCCAGGAAACGGGATAACATGCCCTGCAGCGCAGCGAGGAGAGCTCACTCAGATGCAAAAGGATCCCCAACTCACTCAAGAAAAGCCTCTCCACTGCATTCACGGGCTGAGCTATGTGTTAACTGCATTTATCCACCACAGAAAGACTACACTTTACAGTTATAACCCTGGCAAATACTGAAGCATTTAAATAATTCTGCTTTTCCTTATCTGCACAAAGGGGTTTTATTCCTCCACCACAGCTGTACACAAAAGAATAGAGTGCCATTTCAGCCCAAAACTCTCTGAAGTTACTACTTACCAGCTTGTGATTATATATTCAGCAAGCCCGAAGAGCTGAAAAGATTTTGTTGCAGGAGACAAAAGTTATGAAAAAGCAGGCAGAGTTAACAAAAATGAGGGGAAACTGGCATAAACCCTCTCTTCATTCATCCACTAAAATGTTGCTGAAGACTAAAAAGGACCTTAAAGAAAGAGCTCTCAGCAAAGACTACATCCTCTTGTCAGTCAAACCCTGCATAGTTTCAGCTAGGCATCCGTCCAAAAAGACATGGAATTATTCTATTTTTGTCTCCCAATGCAAGTGGAAACATTTTTACAGATTTGTGGTGTGGATTTCAATTTTTGTAGTGGTCAGCTAGTAGAGGAATGTAATTAAAGACCCTGATAAAAGATAGTCCAGAAAGTAGGAACTGGATAAATCTGGAGATAAATAACAATTCCATTACAATACAGTCTGATATAAAAACACATTAAAAACTTTCAACAAAGTTAAAAATCCAGATGTGGTTTACTGGAAGAAAGTTGTAAAAACTTTCTTTTAAAAGAACTGCTGTCAGTAGTGGGACACCAACACAGTTTCAACAAATGTAGGTTGGTATTTTTAAATTAAATGAAATTATGCAGAGCACTAAAGTTTGGTTTGCCACCATGTTATGTCTGGTATGTTACTGGTTTTACACAACACAGGTGTTTCCTTAGAAGTACTTCACATGTTGCCTGTTGCTGTTTTACAAAATAAGCACTCTAAACTTCTGGATGTTTAAACTGGGAAAATACTTTGGAAATTATGTTTGACTTCTGTTGCATTTAATTTTTGTTCCTATTCTATCAGCAAGGAAGTATGGCCATTTCCCCTGCTCATTCAGCCTGGAAGCTGGCTCTGAAACTCAATGTACATCATTACTGATCTGTGGAGCTCTTCAGAACTGAGACTTTCCTCAGAAGGGAAGCTTTTAGTTCAATTCCCCAAAACTGTCATCATTGAAGAGGATGGACTTTTGTCCTTGCTGCCTTCTCCTCTGCTCCAACTTCCTCATCCATTGTGCCTTTCACAGCAGCTGCTGTTCTGTTCTCATTCATCCTCCCCTGATGGGCTGCATTGCTGCCCTTTCCCACTATGCACTGATTTTTAGTCCTCTTTGCAGCTCTGAGTCTCTGTCTCCAGGTCCTGCCCAGCCTCAGTCTTAGGGCATCTCCAGCCACTGCTGCCTGCTGGGCTACCTTACACACTGCTCCCGAAGCTGTAAAAAACCTCCCTCCTGATTTAGTCCAAGAAGAGAGTTGGTCCTGGCTGTCATCATCCCTCAAGTCAAAGCCTTCCTCCACACATGCTAGAACACATGAGAGAACTGCAAGTTGAAAGGTTGCAAGGAACAAACACATTTTATCAGAGAAGGAAAGAAGCTCTTGTTCTTCCCCTGTTCCCTGGTTCTTAACTCACATGGTGCTTTTTTGCTTGGATTTTTTATGTTCCCTTACAGTGTAAATGTCCTTGGGGTAGGAATTTTCTTACACTGTATTTTGAATTAGTTTCTGGAATAGCAGGATCCAGTCTTTTCACACTGCAAATCAAACATGAAATAAGCTCTTTCTTTAACAACTTGCTTATTATCAACAACTTATCTTCTTCCTCAAATCACAGTTCTTCTGAAATGCAGCTTTCAACCAACAGTAGAGATTTGGTTTAGATTGCTACCCACACATTACTAGAAATGACAGTGGGCTACTACAGAGCAAGGAACTTGCTTCTTCTCCCTTGAAACATCTCAGGCACATTACAGTGCAGGTTTCTCCAAGCAGGACCATGACATGCTATCATCCCATTCTTGAATTCTCATGTCTGCTGAGAGTGGGACAAGAAAATGTGAAGGGGAGGAGCACAAGATGGAACACAGGGGTGCAGAAGAAGGGGAAAAAGAGCCCTAAATGCCTTAATCCAGTTCTGCTTGGATTACATCTGGGAAGGCAGGAAAAGGACAAGGCAGGACTGTCTCTATTACATTTGTCGGCCTTTTTCTTGTTGACACAGGAGATCAATTTCTCCGTTTAATCCTTTCCTACAGGATACCTGGAAATCCTTCACTGGTGATATATAGAAAAGCCACAGGGGTACCCAGGAAACCACAAACTCTCTTCAGCCCCATTTTTGCCTCAGACTTTATGAATCAGCACAGCTTCATCTATTCCACATCCTGCAAGCCCACCTATCTGCTCTGGCACCTACAGATGGACTATTCCCAGTCCTCCTCTTCCAAGATTCCATCTGACTCCAACCTTTAGTTCAATCCTTTCCCACCCTCTCCACAGTGAAACTGTGGCTGTTTTTACAGCTTGCTCCTTCCTGGGCAGCCTTTCTCTCCAGGCCCTGTGATCGTGCTTGGGCTGAGCAATCCAGGCCTTGTACCCACAGCAGCTCCTTCTGAGGAGAGGACAGTGCCTCCCTACCTGGGCCAGCACAGAGGGTTTGATTTTAATTCTGCTTCCCCCAGTGTGATGCTGCTCATCTAGAGGACAAATAGTGCTTTTAAGATGAGCAAAATACTATAATTTAGGGAGTTTGCAATTTACCAAAAGAACTGTGAATTAAGTGCTCAGAGCAGCTCCCAAGTAATGAAAGACTTGTGGTAACAACCTAGAAAGCAAGGCTCTCAAACCTCATGTTCCTGACAGCAGAGAAGGGCTGCCAGCATCCTCATGCCTTCTCTGCAGTGGAAGCCCAAACAGACACCTGGCACTGATGCACATCACTGCTAAGCTCCACCACCAGCACCTGATGCTTAACACAGTTCCCAATCATCCTGATATCCAAAATAAAGGAAAATCATCAAGGCTTTGCATTGTTAATGTCTAATTAACATCACATTTCCTGCTGGCTGGCCACCAGCCACTATTACACCAGTATGACATTGACTTTTAAAATGGAGATGTTTTATGGCACTGATTGCTTAACTGTCTTGTTCTAAAATTGCCTGGTCTCCAAAATCCATCCATTTTAAAGAGCTCCTGAGAGGCAAGAACCACTGGATTAAGATTACTGTTCTGTTATTGGTCAGAGTGTTAATTTCCTTCCTGTGATACCAGGCTGCTTATCATTTTTGACAACACACTTAATTGCTGTTACAACCCCCACATCTTTTTCATAGGTGCTGTCAAGATTATTTTAATTAAAATAATATCTATTCAGAGGTTAATGAAAATAGAGAGGAAAAAATCCAGCAGGAATTTGTCATTTGCCACACTTCATTCCCAAGGATTCACAGAGACTAAGTGGAACAAGGAAAACACCCCTGCATGGCTTCCACAAAGATATGGCTCCATCTCCCTGTTTGTCATGCAGACCCAGCACTCCTTCCAAAGAGAAACCATCAAAGTCCTTGCTACTCTCCTCAGAAATACCATGGGGCATGTACAATCTCCTTCATTAAGTCAAATTCTACTTTGATAACACCATAGACATAACCTGGGGTCACCTACATTTTTCAAAGATAAGTTTGTATCAAAAACATTTTTCTACATTTTTAAAACCAAACAAAAAATACCACATGTGGGAATTCCATGCTTCCAACAATAAATGCACTGAGCACATAATACATTTACTCAATACAACTTTTTTTTTAGAGCAGACTAATCTCCACTTTAAATAAACCCTCCGCATAATTAGACAAATCAATTATCTATTTCTTTTTTTTCAGTTAGCAACCCTCACTTAGTGCTAAATTCTACCTCTGCAAACTGCTAATCTAACAAATTACAGGTTTTCAGTCAAACCAGCACATTTTGTTCACTGTGTATGGTTGCAGTCCACAGACTTTGGAGACTGTTTCAGTGAAGTTCTTGAAGTAATGCTCATGAGTCCAGAGCTCACTGGCTCTTCCATTTTAAATAGAATTTAGAGGCCCCTGGTGTATCTTGGTGTGCAGGTGGCAGCAGACACATCAGTCACCTTCTGCATCTCAAAGCAATGCCTTTGGGGGGGGTTGGCCATCATTCCAGGCTCCCCTTCTAGCTCAGCCCCTCGTTTGCTCCGTGGTCTCATTTTCTGTCCCATGATAAAGTCGCTACCACCAGTTGCTTTTTATCTGGAAAAATAAACCTCACCTCCCTGGCTGCCACCTGCCCCCACTGAGGAGAAACTGCACACAGGCAGAAAAACTAGCAGAGGTTTTCCCACAGATCTCTACACTGTTTATTAAACTTTCTGTTCTCAGTTCCTTGCCATGTGCCATATTACATCCATTATGGCTCCCCTGCTTCCTTCTAGTAGACCCCTCAAGCTCATTTCCAGATGACAGGCAGTTCCTGAAAAGAAAAAGCAAGAACAGCTACTTCCTCACTTTTCCCCTAGTAGGAACCTGATTTTGATACAACTTTTAGACACTTAGTGCCCACAAAAAAATTGGAATTTCTCAGACTTTGCTGCTTCCACAGCTGTCAGGTGTGTCCCACTCCCTCGTGCAAAGTCACCATCCCAGTGTGAGGGTCCTGAGGACAGCTGACAAAAGATTGTTCTCCATTCTGGAAAGCAGAATGCTGCAGCATAACACAGCACAGCTGGTGGGAACTTCTTATGGCTTTACTATTGTGTTACGTACTGCTCACACAAAAAGCATACAGTTGTTAAAAAACTATATATGAGTACCACAAAACCCTGGGAAAAACTGGAAGGAATCCCTTGTGAGGTCAATATTGCTCCTCCTCATCAAGGGGAGACAAAACCGAGGGCCTACTGCAAATAAGGAAAAATCTGTCTGCACAGGCAGTGCCAGAGTCTTTCTTGGCCAAGTAACTGCCTCACACTGCATCTGAACACATCATATTCCCCCCATCCTGCCTGCAAGCATGTGCTCCTCCCTTAAAGGAAACTCCCTCTAACATAAAGTTGCCAGACATAAATCAGCCTCAAATAGGAATAATTAGAGTAAGTTAGAAGATTAAAACCATGGGAACAAGCTGAAGCATACAACAACTCCTCTGTAGCTGTGATTTTCTGCGGGGGAGGCTGAGGGTTCTTGCTCTCACTCACACTCCATCAGGGCATTTTCTGGTAAAGGGGCAGCATTGTCACCCGCTCTCAGATTTCCTCATGCCTTTTTTGTGACTATGATGATGCCTCAAAGCCTTTTCTATTAGCCTTTCCCATTATTAACCTTCTTTAGCTCATAACAGTTCATATGCTTTCTGCTGTAAGGATAAAGGGGCTCTTCACTCCTCACACACTGCAGTGATTCTGATTACTGGGAGGATATTTGAAATATAATATTGTGAGGAGAGGTATAATTATGTTGGTATTTGAATGGATCTATTCTAAGGGGCTTTGCAAAGGCAGACTGTCATAGGCCCTTGGGGTCAAGCAGTTCATCAGGAAATAAACAGGACCTGAAAATGGTCTGGTTGTTTTTTGGATGCTTGGCAAATTCCACCACCTTCTCAGGAAACTGGTATTAATTATTCTCATTGTAAGTGCTCAGACTGTTCAGTGAGCACTGGCATTGATACCAGTGTTCCTTAACACTCCCAGTGGTACCACCAACATTCTTTTCTTTTCCTGGGTACTAGATGCATCACTTGTTTTGTGTATTTTAATTCTTTTATAATTATTATTGCTGTTATTTCCCCTTCCATTTCTCTCTTACTGAACTGTCTTTATCTCAAAATATAAATTTCACTCTTTTTTCCCAGCTGTCCTCCACATCCCACTGGTGGTGGGGGGGAAATGGCATGAGTGGCTGTGTAGTGTTAATCTGCCTGCCAGGTTAAACCACAACAATCCAAAGCAGATTAAATAGCATCCCAGATTCTGAAGAGTAGGGCACATTGCTTCCTCAGTACACCTTTTAGTCAAAGCTGGCCTCCCAAACACTTGAAAGAGGGAGAAACAGAATAATCTTCCCTCTTTGGATTTCTGCCCTTTCCAGTTTATCTTTTCTCATTTTACTTTTCCATAGTCTCACTTTTGTGTGCTCTCATCTTCTGCTGAGCCTCTGCTTCGTGTTGTCCCCAGCAGTAACTGGGCAGTGCCTACAGCAAGACACACACCAAAGCCACCCCACAATCACCACTGAAGTTTGTTTTTATTCTTCGGACCAGAAAACATGAACTTCCTTTCTCCTCTTCTGCCTCCCCCATAGATTTATTCCAGCAACACAAAAATGTGCAATGTGTTGTACAAGCCATAAGGAAAGTCAGAGGAAACCCAGCTTTTCATCTCCCAGACAGCCTAACCTAGGCCAAGAGCTCTGTGAAGAAGGCCAGGTTTACACACACTCTCCCCTCCCACTGGGGCCCAAAACAAGAAGTGTAATCAGCATCTTGCCAAAGTCAGTTTTTCTGACAAACATTCCCTCAAAATTTCATCCTGTTTATGGTTGCAGCACTCAGCCAGGCTCTGTCATCCTTGTGAGCTGTGCTCAGTGCAGAGCTAGTTTAGAAACCTTGCCTGAAGAGTGAGCAACCAGTTTTTCACATAACCTTTTTTTAGAAATACTACAAGTCAACATATGTTTCAAGGGAGGGGAAGATCCAAATTTGGGCTAAAAACATCAAGGTCCCTTGGGAGTGCAGGCTGCAGGCAGCATCAGCCAAGCACAGGCTGAGAGGAGGGCCAGTGATCCCAAGCACCATTCCTGTGGGATTTCCACAAGCTCAAATTACAGTCTCAGGCACACATAACAGGGCACCCAAAACAGGCCAAAGAAACACTACAGAAATCACACAGCCTCTGCCACATCCAGCTTCGAAGCAGCAGCTGGGCAGTAACCACATCCAATCATGCAAGGATGCTGAAACCACGGGAGTCCTTCCACAAAAAATGGGTACTCTCCACATTCTAATGCTGTCGTCCATCAGAAGACCAAATCAAGGCTTTGCCTTCCAAAAGAAACAAGCTGAATGGCTGGGTGGCTCGTGTGCAGAAACATCTGGACTGGATAGGGAATAACATACAGAAAGCAGCCAGCTAGAGTGTCAAAAGTTCAGAGAAGCAGGAACTGAACATCATCCTATTTCAGCCCTATAGGCAAAGGTATCACAAAAAGTCAAGTCAAAAATTGCAAGCCTGTTGTGCAGAAGTCACAAGTATTTAACTTTTTAGAGTGAATGGCTTCCCATTACTTTCCCTTCCCCCTATAAATTATGATCTCCTACAAGTCAAGCACAGAGAATAAAGTGCCAAACCCAGTAGACAGCCCCAGTCACCAGGCAGGAAAGGGGAGGTCTCTGACAGTGGAAGCACACAAATATGTACAATTCCAGGGAAGTAACACTAAAAGTTTTCCATGTCTCTGTGTAGCAACACAGTCTCACCAAATGGAGTTGTCAAAGGTGGGATGCACGTCTGCTATAGGAGAGGCATAGACTGCTTTATACTGCATGAAGTTGATAATGTCTATTAAATTTAAACCTGCACTGTTAGGGCAAGCCATGTCTCAGTCTCCCACAAAGTACTATTGGGAAAAAAAAAAAGCCTTTAAGGAGAGTCCCATTCTCCAACAGCCATATGCTCTGATATCCAGTAGCAAAATAAATAACTCTTTGGATCCTTACAATAATGTGTCAGATGAATTTGCTACATTTTACTCTAAAAGACATCCTAATAAGCTTTACTTCTTTAATGAACAAGAAAAAGATTGTCAAAAACTATATTAAATTATATAAAGTATATTAACTACATTAACAAACTATACTAAGTTACATTTATAAAAAAATTACAGGTTAAAAAAAAGAAATTATTCTATGACATTTGATGATGAAGCAAATTCTGCACCTCGTTCTTGATAAATTTCAACTAATATGACAGCAGCAGTAACCACCACCACAAGCAAGACAGACACCTGAAAGGGGACATCAGCTGAGTTAAATTAATCTGTGTATTTCTATATATTAGGATTTCATATTAATACAAGGTTAAAAATACATTAGATTAGATGGAAAGTCACTTAGGGAAAGCTTGAGTGCACCAACTTTTCCTTGGATCATCATTGCCTAGTTCAAAATGCTGCCCTGCTTATGTGCTCACACTATTTTTTTTCTCCAGAGTTCTGCCTCAGGGAGCAGACCAATGAACAGCATTTTATAACTCGTGTTCTCAAACCCTGTGGCATTACCCATTATTTAGCTCTTGGATTTTCTCACAGCACATGCCATCACCACCATGCTTGAGCTCAGCACAGATCTAAAGTGGCAGCATGATTCTCCTTGCCAGTGCTTCTTTGCCACGAGTGGATACCAGCAACCAGACTATCATGACCTCAGGTTGCACATTTTATTGCTTCCACCAAAGTTTATGGTGGGGTTTTGGAAAACTAATTTGCTTTTGGGAAGGGAGGAGGTTTCTTCCTTCCCCCACCCCCAATGTAATGTTTCCTCCAGAGCTGTAGAGTGAAACACTGCTTCACTCACCACCACTACTACTGGCAGGCTTCAGCAGACACTCCCTCTCAGCACCATCCAAAACTAAACCTCCAGATGTTTTATTGGAGAGACCAGTTCAGTTTTATAGACACAGTTGGCCTCACCATCATAATTTTCTCCACTCCAGCTTCTCTGCCCATGCTGGACACCCTCCTTTAAATTTCCTACTCACATTAACACATGCCTGGTCATTCTTAAACCATGACAGCAGTGGCAGTAATATATCTCAGGATGCCTACTTCGGGATGAGGCTGTGCTGCTCCTCAGCTTCCAAAGGCCAGCTGGGAAAATGCTTCAGGGGCTAAAATTGTGTTGCTGGTACACACTGGTTTTTTGGAACCTGGTTGATGTATTCTGGATTCTCGTAGCTATGTGAGACTTTTACTACAAGGCATCATCAGATTTCAGCCAACAAGCCTAAGGATGTGCTTCTCTTTGAAGATGTTCTCCCTTTAAAAATGTGTGGTAGTCCATTGCTCTGTACCAAAGTGCATGAGTGTGCTTTTAGTGTTATATACACAGCACTAGGGCCTGCAATGTAAGTGAAGCTTTTTGGAATTAGATAGACTGGAAAAAACATGTTTGGTAGCTGTCAACTGAACTCTTCTTGGAATTTATGGCTCATCTTGAAATAGTTTATGCAAAGACATTAATTTTTGCAGATGCCTACCTGAGAAAACAGGCCAGGTGCACAGCACAGGGCTGTGCCTGGCACTGGTCTCATCTTCAGGGTTGTTTGCTATGAAAACTCTTCTCTGCATCAGTCAGGACCCAATGAATAATTCAGCAGAGTTTCATTATTCTACCAGTGCTGTTTTGTTTTCTAGAGTATCATCCTGTGGTTCAGCACCCATCTGACTTCAGGCATAAAGCCTGCAGAAAACATAGAATGCCCAAAGGCTGGAGGGAATTCTTTCTGTGACGCTGGAGTCCTACAAACTCACAGAATCTCTGATTTTCTGCTTAAGAGAAAGTCACCTGCCCTGAAAAACTCAGCATAAATTAATCCATACATACATCTAGTATCCTTTGCAAACTGGCAAAGTTCTTTCCTTTCACTGGCTTATTTGGAACTGAAAACAAAACACACTGGAATTTGGGGAGTTCTTCCAAAGAGCAGGTCAGGATATTCTGCTCCATTTACACACAGGTAAAGCCTGTGAACTTCATCTCAAAATGCAAACAAAATAAGGATTGGTCTGTACCACAAAGTTTCCCAATGTCCTTCTCACACAGGAATTACACTGGTAAGACACATGGCTCGTAATGTAAAATACACCAGGACTCTCACAGAAATACTCTGTAAGGGTGAGGAAAAGTTATCAAATCCTTCCACCAGACCAGCTAGACAAGTGAAAATCTGAAATCTGTGGTTATTAGGCTTGATAGCAACACTCCTCTGCCCATGAATTTACCTTTGACCTTTTCCATTAAAACAGTTTTACAGTAGTTCTCTATAAATGGTTAATTATAGGAGTTCCTGCATAGAATTATATTATTACTGAAGTAATCTGGATTAAAAATGGGAAGCATATATTGGCAACTTCATTTATATCTATAGCAATATGAATAATTGATTTTCCTCCAGACCATCTGCCAAGCTGATAAAAACCCAGAAAGACAATTCTGATTTTCAGTCACTTCTCTTCAAAAAGAGAAAAAAAATCTGTTTGAACTTGAGTAGCAAGTGCCATTTTATGTGAAAAGAAGCAAAAGTTGCTTTGACTCACTCACACCTCCTGGTAACTGAGTTATGCCAGAGACTTTCTGTGGCTGCTGTGCCCTCTAGCTTCTAGAAGATGAATTTACCAACCACTCCTTTAACTTGAGCAGGTTTATAGTTTTCATTTCTATGCAGTCACTAAAAACTTGCTAAAATAGCCTTTACCTCTCTTCCTCCCAGATATAACTTTAACCTAAGACATGGATGAATATTGTAGACATGGAAATATTAGTCTAGATTTTTGTTTACTTTACAGGCACTTCATGTTTCTGTGGTAATAGAAATGGGCTTTATAGGTACACATTATATTAACATCAATTTGTAATCCTCTGTGAGTACTGTAAAGGAGATTCAGCTCACCATAGAAATGCCAAACGAATTGGAAATAGCAATGCTGAGGGAAAAGTGAGTTGTGAGACACAAGGGATACTAAATTACCATTCTATGGCATACAGCAAAAAGCCCCTGATGCACAAATGGCAGGCTGAAGGCTGTACACAGTGACATCCAGCAGGTTTCAGGTTCAACTTGTGAGAGCAACACCTGCCTGGGGAGGGGAATTGGCCATAAGGAAAGAAAATCCTGATGCCAATAGTTAGAGAACCCACAACAACCTGTTGGAGAAAGTTTTCTTGGAGTTTAGGAGGCTGATGAAGTATGAGCAGATTAAATGTGTCTGGCTGTGAGAGACAATCCAAGTTAATTTTATCTTGACATATCATCAAAATCACCTGAACTAGAAGTTTTCTGCCAGATTACAGGTCTTTGCAAGAGTAGAGGTTTGACCTCCAATCCCACCTGCCACACCACTGCAGTGGCACCCTATGAAGTGCAGCTTATGCAAATCTATCAAGCAATAACAAACAGGCAATAAAACTTTTGTTGAGGAGAAAGTCACCAGAACAACACTATAGGGGCACAAATCCTGTCAAAAACTTCAGTCACAAAGGCCCTTTAACATTTAAATTAAATACTAAATGTATGTGGTTTTAAAACACAGTTACAAATCCAGTGCTATGACACATGAGGAGCAAGTTAACACATAGCTCTGCCACAATCTATTAGGAAAAGGTACAATAAAGACATTTTGTTTCTTCTGAGAACCAAAGCCATGAAGAAGAATCAAATAGCATCTTCACATAATGCAAACAAATATTTTGTCCACTGAAGTGTGCAACTTTACCAAGACTAAGCTTAAATTAGAGAAACCCAAAGCACAAAGTTTATGAAAAAAAATCTTTGACTTCACTTTCAATGTACATAAAGTGCTTCAAATGGCTTGGTCTCTCATTTGCTTATCTGTAAGCCTTTTTAAAAAAAACTATGGCAGTTTTCATTTAAACTCTGTATTCCCAGTATTTGAAGGTCAGGACTATTTCCTTTTTCTATGTAATTCTCTGCTTCTATTGCATTAAGAACACAAATCAATATTAATTTTCATAACTAATTTAACTCTTAGATAGTATCTTTAAGTGCAGAATGATAAAGAAGGACTGCATTAACTAAGAGTGAAACCTTCCTTGGAAAATGCACACACTCAAGAATGACCCTGGCTACATTGTCTTCTTCAGCCTGTCTAGCAGGATTGTCATGCTAAAAAGTTCCCCTAAGCTTCTAAGACTGTTCCATAGATAAAATTTGCCTGTCCACTTGGAAGTCACTGAACTACAAGGATTATCATCCTTCCCCTGATGCACTTCCTTGGAGTCCATTTCCAGTAACAGTCCATTCCTACCCACTGCAAATAGCAACTATAATATGGCTCCATATAAAATCATGGTCATTTCACGAGCTAAAAATGGAATAAATAACTATTTATTCAACTATTTTAGGAACATATGCTAACTAGAATAATTGGCTCCCTCCACAACAAAAGACAGTGAAGACTTGTAACAGTTTTTCAAGCATGTCAGCAGAATAATGTGCAAATTAATGCATCTGACACAATATATTTGGACGTTCAAAGTGTTTGGAAAGCTACAAAAAAAAAATCTATAAAGGCCCCAAATAGCCAGGTGATTATGCTCCTTTAGTGTGGTGGGTTGATGCTGGCTAGACTCCAGGGGCCCACCAAATTCACTCTGTCACTCTCCATCCTCAGCTGGATGTGGGAGGGAAAATATAATGTGCTGCAGCAGCCCTCTCCTTAAAGGGCAGAAAGGAGCTGAGACACAGACTTCTTGTTTTTCACAGCATGAAAGGGCCCTGGTTTATTCCTCTTTACAGCTCAGCCATCCTGACTCCAACCATTCCCTGACTGTGCCTGCAGCAGCTCCTGCTGTAGGTTTCCCTTGCAGCCTCTGACTGCTGGGTATTCCCTGCTGAACTCTGACTGCAGGGATCAGTTTGCAGCCTCTGACTGCAGCTTTTACCCAGCCAGACTGTGACTGCAGGCCCCAACAACAGGCTCTGACTGCACACCCACACTGACCTCACTGCAGGGATTCTCTCTCCCCAGGATCCTTCTTCTTCACGGCTCCTGCTCCTTCAGGATGCTCCATGACTCCCCACAGCGGCTAACTCACCCCCTTTTATCACACCCATCCTTATTGGCTACAGCTGTGACTCATTAGGGGCGAGGCTGTTTTGGTAATTAACACAGCTGTTACTTATCAGGGGCAAGGCCACCTGTATTCCCTTCTCCTACACTGATGAAATGTTCATGGGACGAGATAAGAACAGAGAGAGATAACTCAGCAATCATTCTCATGGGCAAAGCAGACTAAACTTGTGGAAATCAGTTAATTTATTACAAGCAAATGACAGTTAAATAATAATAAGTAAAACCGAGTCTTACAAACACCTTCCCTCCCCCCCCCCACCTCTCTTCCTCCCAGGTGTAACTTTACTCAGAATTTCTCTACTTTGGCCCCTCCCAGCACTGCAGGGTGATGGGGAATGGGGGCTGTAACCAGTTCAATACACACTGCTCCTGCAGCATCTTTCTCCACATGGGAAGGACTCCCCACACTCCTCCCCTGCTCCAGAGTGGGGCCTCTCCCACGAGAGAAAGTCCCCCACAGACTTTTCCAGTGTGAGTCTTTCCCAGGGCTGCACTTCATGAAGTGCTCCAGCCTTTCCACAGAGCGCAGTCCTTCAGGAACAGGCCACTCCAGCACGGGTCCCTCAAGGGCTCACAAGCCCTGCCAACAAACCTGCTCCAGCGTGGGCTCCTCTTTCCATGTCTCCCGAGGTCCTGCCAAGAGCCTGCTGTCTCCATCACCCTGGCAGAGGAGGAGGCACTCTCCAGCATGCCCAGCATGGCTCTGGGTCACAGCTGCTGGGGGAGGACAGGAGCTAGTGACTGCAAACCCCAGCCTGGCTGTCCTGTGCACCTTCTGTGCTCTGCTGGCATGGGTGGCCTCTCAGGGGGACACCTGGGGTGCCTGGCAGGCAGCTCCCAGACAAACCTGCCTCAGCATCAATGCTCTGTAATCACAAAATGGTTCTGTGTTTAAAGGCCTCAAGCTTCACATTCAGACTGGGAGGCAATTATTTGCTTTCGTGGAGGTGACACTAATAATTTAGCTGGGATCACAGCTCAGCCCCAGCCAAAAGAGTAATTGGTGAAAATAAGAGCTGCAGTGAAGCCAAGAATAGAAAGAAAAGATAAATGTTGCAATGATTCTGATTACCCCATTGAATCAGAAATCTCAGAGAGACTGGAAAGTTCACAGGGAAAGTATGACAATGTTAGGTGTAGTTTGGAAATGGGAATTATTTCCTCTCTGTGGGAAAAAAAAAATAAAGAGGGGTGCTCTTGGACATTTTCTACAGAAAAGAAGAATTTTAGATGGCATAAAGAGCATCCAAAGTGGAGAATAGGGTACCTTTTAGAACAGTAAAGAGACAGCAGAGGTGTGCACCACGCAGAGCCCTTTGACCTGCCAGGGCAGCCCTCAGCTGACTGCCAGAGGCAGTGATCGTGACCAGTTTGGAACCAAGCTGCCAGTGCTCACCCTGGGTGAAGCCAGGCTTGAAGCACCAATTTATCTCTAATAAGTATTCACCTGTTCTGAGACAGTTCAGTCTAGAAAAATGCCCAGATCCGAACTCTCCGGCATGTTTTAAACTCTTCACCTCTTAGAGATGTTCAATCTGCTAATTAGACATGACAATGCTGGATTAGATAACCAATACCAAAATTTACTACTGCCTGATATAAGTTGCTTTTGGCAGTGTTCAGTGTCAGAAGCAATAACATTAGCTCTGCTCCTTTCTCACACTGCAGATAATGGAAGCTTTCAGGAAGATGAATTAAATTTCACTAACAGAAGGAGAAAAAAAATTGCCACAGTAGAAGTCCACTTGGGTTATTTCAAAATGATACTCTATAAGTGTGTGCAGCAATGTACTGGTGAAAAATCTTGAACCAAAAACTGAGTCAGGTCTAGGAGCAGATCAGCACCTGTCCCTTTTCTTTCTCAGAAATTTCTTCCATTTTTGCCTTTGCTTGCAAAGTACTCTCCCAAGACTTCACTTGCACTCAGACAAAAAAAAAAAAAAAAAAAAAAAAAAAAAAAAAAAAAAAAAAAAAACAACAGTGGTTAAAGAAAACACAAACAGACTTCTATAAATATTAAAACCAAATTATAGTCAGGCTGATATTGTCTCATAAACAAGAACATAGACACTCGTGCCTGAATGCTGAATGCTAAGTAACTTGTGTTGGTGCCACTCACATGTACTGCACCAATATCATACTTTCCACCAGCTTCAAGTATTCTTAGTATGGCAGTGTGTTAAAATGGAAAGAAAAGTACATTAGAAACCACACTTTTCCTTTCAAAATGCTAATTCCAAAATAGCTTTTCTCCTGGAGTAGAAGTTTGGGTTTACTTGAGAGCTGACAACTTTGAGTAATATTACCCAGAATGGTACCTTTTAAAAATGGAAGAAATTTCTTCTGCTTGTTCACAGTCAGTCAAAGCAATTGACAATCTTCTAGCAGCTTTGTAATTCCTTCTACCATGCCTTAAAACTACAAAATTTTTATTTAAAATATTACTGCTTACAGCTCTGCTTTTCTCAAGTTTCAATAACAACCTGCTTCTTCTAAAGCTCTAAGCATCTCAGTTTTGTGGTGAAGGGCTTCTATCCCTTCACATCATGGAAAAGTTTTTTTTGCATTCCCCCTTGCTTCCATAGTACTCAACCCTCTGCCCTTTACAGGGATGTGTACTGCTGAGTGTATTGCAGTGATCTGAGATTTTAAGGAGAAATGAGACAAAAGATACAAGAGGAATAGATCTTGAGGTGGGAAAGTAGCTAGTTTCCTTCCTAAGGAAAAAGAAAACAACAGTCAACAGAAAAACCATGTATCAAATGTTTCACCCAAATTTCTTATACCCAGGACAATGTAAAAGCCAGCACCAAGGCTACTAGAATGTTTTAAATGTTAGGTTTGTGCTGTGGTGTACAGTGTTAGTCTGAGGAAATCCCTTTGTCTGACAGAAAGGTGCATAACTTCGTTATACTGAAAAGAAGGACTAATAGTTTTTAGATTAGATGGACACTAGAGCTGACATGCAATTATGCAGAGCCTCAGGTGTCTCTCAGCAGAGAATGGCTGTAAATGGCAAAAAATAAACTGCCTGACCATTTAGACTTTAAAGACTGAAGGGGCCTGTGGACATTGCCTGGTTCCTTATTGAATATGAATCACTAAGTTACATGTATTCATCCCAGTAATTGTACTTAGCATTCTATCTTGGAAAAGATTAAACTGCTGAGCGCTGTATTAGGAAACAAAACCTGTGCCCAAAGGATCTGCAGTGACAGGGAAAGGTGCTGCTAAGGTAGCCAGGCAATCCCAGCACATGACCCCCAACTGAAGGGGAGGTAAAGAATGGAGAAAAATACCTGAAACATGGCAACAAATGGAGCTTACAGGCTCCAAAACTGGCAGTTTGGCCTAACCCAAGCAGATCTTTGTACAAAGACAGTGCAATGGATCATCTCCTACAAAGCCTGCTCTGTACACTTACTTACCAGGGCTGATGCACCCCAAGGAGTGATCCCACAGCCGGGAACGAGCACGGACTGGAAGCGCTGTCACAGGGCAGCCTCACTGTCCCCACCGGGCTGGCCAAGCTCCTCTTTTGCACTGCACCTGCAGCAGAGACACACAGAGACAGCCTGAGAACCCTCACCTCTGCTTTGCATGGCCAGGTGGAGCCTCCCCCCTGGAGATAACGCGGAACCCTCTGGATGCAATCCTCTGCTGTGTGCTGCAGGATGACCCTGCTGGAGCAGGGAGGTGGGAGGGACCACATGAGCCCCTGTGGCCTCTTCCCTCACCCATCCTGGGATTCATCTGAACTGATGAAGCAGATTTTAGGGTCAGGCTGTAAAGCATGAAACAAATCTAAACAAATATCTGACTCAGCTACTAAACTGAAACAGCAGCAGCTTTGAGAAGGAAGTTGGCAGCACCACTTAGAAGTCCATGGAATGGATCCAGCTACCCTCTTCTCCACTCACTCTAATTATTTATCCCTGATCCCTAAATAGACTCTGTCTCAGGATTGCTTCAAAGAAATGTACATTTCCTTAGCTTCTCTTTCTCTTCCTCTCTAATTCATTTTTTTGACCTTACACAAAAATCTACAGCAGATGTCAGGCCATTTCATCTGAACTAGAGCCTGTATAAAAATATTTAGTTTTAAACTTCACCTGGTGAAATTTGTCTCCATGTTTTTCCTAAATGTACCTGTGGCTTTACTTTATTTTTCCAGCAGAACTCTCACTAAGTGGTGTCTTTTGGTTCATTTGGGGGTTTTCTGAACATATATAAAAAGCAGCTATTCATTCTGTTCTGAACTTTTGACTCAAACCCTCGTATTTATAGTTAATAAGGCTGGAGCAGATCAATGGACTAGCTGATCTGCAATGATGTTGGCTTAGTGCCACATGTCTCCATAAGTATGTCCAAATGAAAAATCAGTTTCTCAATCCAAGTGTATCTAAAATACTTTTTTTAATTTTGCGTAAATTCACAAATAATACAATATTGAAGTGATTTTTTTTTTAACATACTGTACAATTAGGATAGTTAAGTGTTTTACATCAAGGCACAGCACACTGTATAATACACATATGCCTTGCCAGGCAGCAGTTTAGTATAATCCCCGAGATTTGGCAGTAGGGCCAGGATAAATAGCATGGATCACATAAGCTGGAAGATAAATAAATAATAGATGCTGTCACATTTTATTTGAAATAGAGTTGCATATAAAAAGAATATACAATAATTTAACTTTAATAACTAGATTCTCTTTTACTATACATAACAGAAGTGTTTTCATTTGTATTAAATAAAACATTTTCAATAGTAGGATGAAAAATTAATCTTTTTGGTGGTCTTGGTTTATGAAGAAGAGTTGCTTCCATTAGAAATTAAAGTCGAGTTTCCAGTTTCATTGCAACCTGTAAGAAAGAAAACCAGAGTTACTGATATGTCGATAATGAAATGTGAGTGGCAAAACAAGCAAAGAATTCCAGCCAAATTGTTGTGTTTAGTTAATGCACTGTGGAGGCAGTTACCCAAGCAGCACATCTCCAAAAGCTCTTCTGCACAGTCTACACATGTCTTTGTTCTATTTGTAACATCTTTTTTCTTTCTACACTCTTCCTCTCCCTGTCTTCTCAGAGGTGACCACTGCAGGTCTGTTATTCCCCCCTGCAAAACTACAGTGTTGGTGACTGGTTTCCTGGTTGGTGCCGTGCATTTACCGTGTTAACATCACCCCTCAGCTGCTCAGATCTGGACGCTTCTTCTCCGCCTGCCGAAGGCCTTGGAGCCCACGTTGGTTGGGACAAAATTGTTCTTGCCCACTGCCCCTGACCTGCTGAGGAAGTCCGCCAGGCGGTGGGTGACACAGGTGGCTGTGTTGCAGGCCCTCTTCTGTGCTGTGACACTGCTTTTCAGGAGGAAAAGGAAGAGTTAGTTCCTGCAGCGTGAAACACGGCTGTTTTCATGCACTGAAACATCACCATGACTAGCAAAGGCTCTTTCTTCTGCAGGATTAAAAGTAGGCTGGCTGTGCAGCAGGCATTTGCACCTTCTGTGCATGGCTTACAACTGCTAAAAGAAGCCTCTTTCTGTTTGTCTCAATGTCAGGCTCACTTATAGAAGCAGCTGGACTGAAAACTAAATCCAGACCAGATTTTCAGCCACAGCTGGGCTACTGCCTGCCTCCAGCCAGGCATTATGGCCATGGAAAGCAGATGGAGAGGTTCAGATCTGGAGCATTTAAACAATCCCTGCTTCCTTCAAAAGCTCACATTTGCTTGAGGTGTTCCTGAAAGGCAGTAGCAGACATTTTTTCACTTCTCACTCCAGCACCTGTGCTCCCTAACAGCCAGAAAGCACATGGACTTGCAGCATCACTGACCCCTGCAGGAGCTTTGTCAGTGACCAGCTGCCTTCAGAGCTGAACCACACATAAAGACACTGCTTCCAGGTACTTAGTGGGAACGGGAGAACCTCTCTTCTCTCCACTTAGACCTTTGTCTACTACAGAACTTCACTGTAGAGCAGTTCAGACTTTGACAGACTTAGTTCTCTGCTCATAATTCAGCCTACAGCTAACAGCTGTGTTAGATGGGAAACTTCAAAGAATATGGATTTACACAATCCTTGCTTGAAGAATTTTCTACTAAAGAAAATAGTTTCTCTTGAAGTAGGAGGGATTGTTTTTTTCTCAGCTAAGCATCACAAGGCAGTTTATTAATGTTAACAATGAAGAGTTGTTTTTACAATCGATGCCAAATTTCTGAAAGAGGCCTCTAATTACAAGATAGATGCACTGCTGCAACAGAACTGTAAAGAAATCTGGGTTTGGCTCTTAATGCAAGACAACCTAATGTAGGTGAACCATAAATCAACACAAATATTTTAAAGGTACAGAAGTTTTAGATATAGTGCAAAGACTTATTGTAAAATAAGAAAAGAAAAAGACCACAAAATTCTTACCTGGACATGTTCAGTACCCAGTTTTAAAGAGGATTACCTTTCTAGTTTGCTAGAATGAATATGTATGAGCCTTCCCGATTTCTTTGCTTCTCAGGGTCCCTACCAGCAAGATTGCATGCATGCCTGATTACAGCAGTACATATCAATTTGTATGTGGAACTTTGACTTCTAAGTTCTCTCTCAACTTTTCTAGAAGTTACTAGCATTGCCTCTCTTGAACATTGAGACAAGCAGCAAAATTTTTCTAACCTCATCTAGAAATCTCACATTCTAAAACAAACTGTTAAACCAAGCAGATCTAATCCTTATAGAAAAATAGGTTTATTGAACAAGTGCATGGGCAAGCACAAAAAGAATCTACTTGTACATTTAGCAGCCAGAAATGAAGAACCTTTTCTATATTTTTTTTTTAATCAGTGTCTAAGAAAATCATTTGGAATGTCAAGGCAGTGCTGATCATTTTTATTTATTTTTTTCCCCTTAGTTTGGTATGCATGTTATGTTCTTGGTCTTCCTAACATTAGGTCCCATCTCAAACATTCTCTGTCGAAAACAGAATCAAAAGAACACAGCAAAGTTAGCAATCAAAGTTAGATCCACATGCATCAGGTTAAAAAGGGGAGAGGGAGAGAAATAAGCATGTCTAGTTGTTTCCTAGGGGTTCCCCATAGTTTGCATAGCGTTCATGTTCCAGGTCACTCAGCACATTCCGTTTCTTGCCAGGAGTTCCAGCCCCGACGTCAGTGCGAGGGTAAGTTTGCAATTTGTGCAATTCTTGAGACAGTTTGCCCAGCACACAAGTACTCAGACTGGCACAGCGTTTGGAAATGGATTTATCCAGGCTGCAGGGGGGAAGAAAATAAAAACATGCCCAAAGGAAGAGTAACCTCAAACATGCACATCCATGCATTTTTTCCCCACATAAAAAATCTGCCGTTAGGAAACTTAAAAATTCATTCAAAATAAATCCAAACCCTCCGCATCACATTCCATGCAAGGCAAGTCCATACAAAAGCAGTCAGAAGGAAAACACCATTTGTTAATGAATCCAATTTTGTTAACAAGCAAGTCCCTTAGCCCTTTGGATGCTCATATAGTCAGAGGTCAGGAAGTTGAACTTCCCCCCTATCCCACATGCTGTTCTGTGTCTCATCCATCCCCATGCATTGCAATGCAAATCCTGTTAGGATAATGCAAATGCTCCTGCATGCCTTTGGACCCAGGGAGAGTGGCGCTTCGCTTCGTGCATCAGGAGGAACACATCCCTCCTGCCAGGGACTTTCCATGCCTTACAACAGCATGCACTTGCACAACAGAGAATCCAAGAGTGACTGAGTAATCCCCTAACACTCCCACTGGGAAGACATACCTTTTGCTGCCATATTTTAACACAACCTACTCATTCAAGCTCAAATCGCCCTCCACTTTCAGAAGAGACAGATAGAAGCAGGTTAACTAGGTGGAAGCCATTCTCTTGACACCAACACTAGGATGTCTCTGCAGTATCTTCCTTTACCAGTTATCCATAACCCCAAGAAAACAAAAAGATCTTGACCCGCAGAGGGTCTGCTCAAATGGCTTTTGCCAGATATCAAACATATGACACTCCCACATTGCTCTTCTGCTGCCCAGGACTGCAGTCCTTACCTGTTCCCCTCGGAGGCTTGCTCCAGCTCTTCTGCTGTCATCTGTATGAACTCTTTCACCAGCGCATTTAATAACCTCCGAGCTTCGTAATCACTGAGAATCACTCGATCCGTGATGGACTCCAAGCCAGGTCTAGGCAGAGGCAAGGGAAACAGGGTGAATAAACCCCAGGCTGCTGCAGAGAGAGGGGGTTGACAGGCTGTGTGTCATTGACAGTGCCTTTCAGGGTGTGAAGATGCAAACCCCGATGCGCTCCCCTCACGCGTTAGGCGGTTTAAAGATGGAATCAAAACAGCACAGCACAAAAAGCAGCCACCTTTCTCCTTCGCCGTGGTCTGTTTCTCTCCTAGACCTCTCAGGAATATTAAGCATTTTCATACCATTCAGACAGAGCACTCAGCAAGAGGACCAGCTTCTTACCTGACTGGGGCTGCCTGGAAGCTGTCCATCTGGCACACAACCAAGGCATAAACAGCAAGGAAAGATGAAATCTTCAGCATAACCATGATTTCCTCTCTACAACAAAGAGGTACATCAAGCAATGGCTGTTTTCCAATCCTCTCAATCCTGCAAGTTCCACTTAAGAGGTCATTGCTTCCTAGCCACAAGTAGTACAAATATGAACAGCTTGACATTTTAAATTCACCGTTTTGTTTATTTTGATTATTGCTATCGTACTCTAGTTTTCTCAAAATTTTATTATAGGTTGGCACTATTACAGGGTAGAAAAATGTGGCTTTTCAGACCTGCAGCTATTTGCATTCAACTTGAAGCAGTTTTCCTCAAACTGGCAGAAAATACATTCCTCTACTGCACACAATGTGTCCGACATGGAGAGATACAAATCACAAGGAAAAACAATAAGCATTTAACATTTCTGAGAACAAAGTGCCCCTGTTAGCACTTTACCTGAAGCTGCTTGCTTCTTGCCAGCCAGCACACTAACACCCCGGTTCAGATTACACTAAGAATTTAGTTTAATTTCAATAAATATTTCTACTCAGAAACCAGAGAAGAGCATATAACAAAAAAAAAAAAAAAAAAAAAAAAAAAAAAAAAAAAAAAAGCTGTAAAAATATCTATTATTGAAGATTTGAGATACACCTCTCCCACAGCATCAGTGTCTTGGACTCCAAGGAGCACATCACAACCTCCACATCATCCTCATTTTGCCAGCTCCCAGTACTCGATGGGAACTATGAGCCCGCTTCCAAAGGATGTCCTGCTGCCAAAGGACGCCCCGCTTCCCCGCGGCTCACCGGGGCGCCCCTGCCCCGGCCGTGACCTTTGCCGCAGCACTTTGTCCTGGCCGGACACGCCAAGTCGCACCGGCGGGGTGAGGATATGACCGAGCGGGGAAGGACTGTCCCCCCCTCCCCGCCTTGGCTCTCGCCGCCGCGCGTACACGAGCACATGAACGGAGGTACCAAAGCCCCGCTCCCCCGGCAGAGACTCGGGGCCGGCGCGACCCGGCCGGCGCAGGGAGGCGCTTACCGGGGGTGCGGAGCGGAGCAGGAGCGGGCGCGGTGCCGGTGTCGCCGCCGATCCGCGGTGTCACGCACTGCCCGCCGCCCCCTTTATACCTGCCGCCGCCGCCGCCTGCGTGGGCGCCCGCGCGCGCCCGCCAGCCAATCACCGCGCCGGCCGCCCGACGGCGCGCGCTCCGCCATTGGGCGCCGATTGGGCCGGGCGGTGACGTCATGGCCCGCTCCGCGAGAGTCCCATTCACAAAAAAAGCGCGGCGCGGGCGAGGCGCGGCCGGGGCGCTGCGCAGGGCGGGGCGGGGGGGCCGCTCCCGCCGCGCCCCCCTCACGCGTGGCGACCTCTGCAGCGGTGGGACCGCATTGCAGAGCGGCGCCGCTCCCTCCCCGGGAATTCCCGCCCCCTCCGGCGCCCAGTCCCGGCGTACCCGGCGCTCTCCCGGCGCCCCGACAGCAGCCGCGAGTGGGTGGCGGGGGTTCCGCAGCGGCGGGCACGGGCGGGATGTGCAGCGGGGCAGGGGCACGGCGGGCGGCAGCGCTGATGACTGCCGGAAGGGAGCACACCGGGGCCCGCTCGGTTCCTCGGCAGAGCGCAGGAAGAGCTGGCGCCCGCCGCTCCTCGCCGGGGCAAGGGACGAGTGGCACCTGCGAGCAGCCCCGTGGCGGCGGCGAGCGGCTCCCGTGCTCTGCCCTGCCGGGTTCCCGCACCGCCCCGCCGGGCCGGGGCCGCGCGGTAACTCCGCGCTCCGAGAGGAAACTCTCAGCATCACCCCCCATGTCCATCACACAGCTCCGGGGCAGGTGCAGCGCCTTTCCGCGCACGGCAGAAGCGCCCGGGAAGGGGGCCTGGCCCCCGCGCCCAGCGCCGCCGGCGGGGATTAGCGTGCAGCTGCGCGCCGCCCATGCATCACCCGCCGAGGACCCTCTGTCACCGCGGCACCTGCCTGCTCAGGATGTTCGCCCGGGCCGGTGTTTGCCCAGGCGCGGCAAGCACCGGCTCGGCGGGGGCGGCCGCGGGGACACTCCACACTCTGGGGGGGACACAACCGTGCTGCCGCCCGGAGCGGGCGCGGAGAGGGGGAGAAGCGGCCCGGGAATGATGTTCTGCAGCGCCTGGGCGCAGAGAGCGCTTCCACCCGAGACACCGGGAGCGCCTTTCCTGCCCGGCCGAAGTCTGGGCGTTTGCCGAGCAGAGCGGCACGGCAGCCCCGCGGTGGCCGGGCGAGGATGCGCGGGGTCCCCGAACGTCCTCGGGACCCCCGGTCTGACGCGGCTCCGCCCGTCCCTCCCCAGCATCGCTTCCCAGTTCCCGGCGGCTGCGGGCACCGCCGGCGGCAGCGGTGGGAGACGCCGGTGCCGCTGTCGCCGCCGGGGACGGCGACGCGGCGGCGAGCGGAGCCCCGCGCAGGGTGCGCGCAATGCGCGGCCGCGCAGCCGGCAGGTGGCCAGCGCGGCTGAATGGCGCGTCTCGCCGTTCAAATGGATGGGGAGCTGTCCTGCCAGCATCCCGGCGGCTCCTCGTTTGTGTTTTCACAGCCGCCGACGACAGGGTCACTCCCGGCGGCAGGAGCCGTGCGTTCACCGGGAGCTGGATAAATTTCGGGAGAGCCGCGGGGCGGGTGGTGTTTTGTTGATGAGATTTTAGCGGAGAAGTTTAGAAAAAAAACCCCACGAACATATAGAAACCACTGGCGAGTGGCTGCTGTCTGGAGAGGGACCCCCGTGTCCGTCGCCATCCGCCTTTGGGGGTGCCCCGGCCCCCTCCCCTCCCAGCGCGGGGGCGGCCACCCGCGGGCGCTGCGCCGCCTCGCCACCCTCGTTTGGCAGAACGACCATTGCAAAACCCTCTCGTTTTGGGGGGGTCTGGGTTCTGCTTTTTTTCCAAGTGACAAACCCAGAACACTTTGGGGGGAGGAATTTTGGGTTGATGGGTTTTTTTGTCCCCTAACACGTAGCCCTTCACGAGCTGCAGCCCTCGAGGGGGTGGCAGACGGGATGCTCCCTGGAAGGCTTTCTCCTCCTTCCCCGCTCCGCCAAATTTGAAAGTTCGTTTTAAATAGCAGCTCCCTCGCACGTATGCTCACCACGGGAATCCTCCGGGAGAAGGAATCCAAGTATTTGATTTAAAATCTCTTCTGTTTTCACGACTCCTGTTCTGGTTTTAAGGTCGTTTTTCTGAGGATGCATTTACAAATATTAGGCAGCACCTAAAGGAATGGCAAATAGCTTTTGCTGTTTTATTATGATTTATGCAGCTACACCAACAGAAATAAAGTGCAGGAACTTAAATGACTGGGCTGCCAGTCTGATATTTCTCTCTAACTCCGCTCTTCCTTTTCCTATGTTAACAGTTAATCGTTCCCATTTCCTTTGGGGAATTATTTACTCCTTGTCCACATAGAATATTCCCGGGCTTAAAAGTTAAAACAATAAAATTCCAGACGATTCTGTTGTGATAACGTAATTCGGTTTCCTTCTTCTGGGAGGAAAAAGCTAAATTTTGCCTTGTGGTTGATGCCAGTCAGTTCAAGCCCTTCTCCTGCCAGTGTGGCTCGGTCCGGGGCTGGAGTCGGCGATTACAGGACTTCAGGTGCCAACATTTCTACTTTAAGCTTTCACAGGAAGGAGTGTAAATTTAAACCAACAGGTACGAACGCCAATTGATCCGCTCCTGTGCACGTAGAGATGATGTAGCACTTGGATGTTGGCAGGCACTTTGGCTGCTCCTTGCCAGCGCTAATGGAGGGACTCCCAGCTGGAACGCTTGTCCTATTTCCCCCCTCCCCCTTAGCTATATGTCATCTGGTCTCCCCAAACATATTTTCTTTTTTGCAAATATCTCTTCTCTTGTACATGAGATGGAGAAGAAGGGCAGTTGGCCAGTTTGTCTATTTTTGAAGGTGTAAAAAAGAGGATTTTCACAGGATGACGTTCTTCTGTTGCTTGATAAATCCAAAACTAGAGGTCAAGTGTACATGGAAAATCTAGCAGAGAGGGGTACTTTGCACTGCACGAAGAAAATGAGACATTTACTGAAACAATCTGTCCCAAGGGACTTGTTCTTTTTTCAGCGCTGGGTATATGTTCAAAGAGAATTAAATAAAAAAATACAAAATGACTGGATTTTGTTATTTATTTATTTTAAGAAATCAGATTATCTAATGCAACCCCCAGCTCCAAGTAAAAGAAATTTCATCTTCAAATAAATTTGTTTTAATTTGTAGAGAATAAGAAAAATCTGGGCTATTTTATAGTTACTTTCCCTACACTAGATGCAACTTCTTTCAATATTATACTCTTTGATCTAATTTAACCAATACTTTTAAAGTGTGACCATTTTTTCTGCTGTAAGTATTGCCATTTTGTTGAGAAGCCACAGACACTGTGGACTGAAATTCTACCAGCTGACATGCTGATAAACAAAAACATCACATTTACGTATTATGGTACAATTTTTGTTCAATACTAAAATGTAATTCTTCAAGAACAGTAAGACTGTGAGCTGCACAGGTAAAATCTTCATTCCCATGATTGGCTCATATCAGAGACAAGTGGACCCAACAAAAATGAAAGAGGAGACTGTGATGAGGCCACGATCCACAAACACAGTAAGTTCTCCATGGGGGAGATGACTGTGATTCAGGTCTCTGCTCCCTCTATGTTTGCTCTTCATAACTAATTGAGATTTTTTTCAGGTAAGAAGTTATGATAAAGCCAGTAAAAATCACATGCTCTTTCTTTACAAGGAGAACTTGGGGAATCAAAACTTCTCTGAGGTTTTGGTGGATGCCTGGTCCTTCTGATCCAGGATCCTGTCTCTGTGAACAACCAGAAAACACTGGCTTAAGCCCCTAAGAAGACTCTACAAGCCACGTGGGGCAAGGTGAGCAGAGCTAACATCTTAACATTTCATTGTAAGCTGCTCTGCAGAAAATGAAATAGGCTAAGCAGGAGCTAGTGGTGTTGTGCTGCTGTAAAAGCAAGCTGTATGTTAGCTGGAATATCTTGTTTGAGGCCTGGGAGGTAATCCTTACACTCTACTTTTTGCTGATAAGGTCTAGGTCAAAAAGACTTGGGCAAGTAGGAGAAAGTCCAGAAAAGTGCCAGTAAGGGTTATCAGAGATCCCATGTAATAATTTAGGGAAACAAACGCAAAGATCAGGGAAAGTTAACAGAAGGAAAGACTACAGAGAAAGGTGATAAAAATATAAATACTTGTCATGAAACAATCTGCAATTTGGTACTGTATTATATATATATATATATATAAAAAATCTTGAAGGGCAACAAAGGAGACACCACACATTTCTACAACTGAGATTAATGACAGGCAAGAACAGGTTGCATTGAAGTTATGGCACCTCTTTCAGTGCAGGATTTTATGGCATGTTACTCTAGCATCTGTCAGGAATGACATATATAGGTGAGATGCTCTGGGAAAGGAACATAAACCATTACATTTTTTTCTCTTCATATCTTTCTCCTCCAATTTCAGTGACACCATAATTTGTATAGCTGGAGAATGGCTTAAACTCTGAAACCAACACTATAACTTTTGTAGGCATTTGGTTCTGCAAAATTTACATCCCTAATTGGTCAAATTACTTCCTCAATCCTGCTCCCATAGTCTCTGAAAAACCACATTCAGATTTACTATAAACTCACATCAAGTTTATCCACATAAATAATATTGTACCAATCTATCTTGTGGCTTGGTTTGAATTTGGCCCAAAAAGAAAAGCATCTCCTTTTTATAAAAATGCAGTACTTTCCTGAGAACTAGAACACTGATATAAATCCCAACACTAAAGCATTTCCTTTTTAATGGACATTAAATCTGGATTTAGGCTCCTTCAGTGCCTGCTTTTCAGAAAGTGGAACTGCTGTTGAGCTAATTAGTGAAAAATCTATGAATCACTCTGGAAACAAATTTTCCTCCAAAACGCCTTAGAAGAGCTCCAAGACTGATTTATGAAAGACATTTTAAACAGAAGATCAGTGTTGCATTGGTTTAATCTCCTTGAAGTCTTCTTATCGTGCAAAACCCCCAAAAGATTCTGTATTTTTTGTGACAATTTTCCTGGATATATTCAAAATCCAGTTTGGAATAGTCCTTTAAACCAGACTGGGCCACACTGTCCTGCACTGAGGTTTGCTTGGCCAGGCAGCAGGGGCAGACCACAGGGAAGTTTGCTGTGGCTTTGTCATCTTCTGTCCTGCCTTAGCACAGCTCAGCCCCTAGTTTACTGAGGCTTCAGCCCTGTCCTGCCACCTGGAAACACATTCCCTCCCTCTGGCAACTGGCAAAATTCCAGTTCTGTCCCAAGCTGCACCTCCAGCAGGCTGACACGGAGAACCCCTCACACTCAACAGAGTCAGACTTGCAGCATTACCAGGGTTGCCATCATTTGGGGATGCACTATGGAGGAAAATCTCACTCTGAAAACGTTCCAAAATCAGCACCTACTTGCACTCTTTTTTTTTTTTTTTTTTTTTTTTTTCATTTTCATTCTGCAGGTAAAATGAGAGTAGAAAAAACCTCAGAACAGAAAACTAATCCTGTTAAGCAATAGCATGGTTACAAAACTTTGGTTTCATTGCTTGCACAAGTGCTGTGATACTATCCTATATATTGTCAGAGCATGTCAGTGAAAATAGGATGAGAAACTGTTTCTCAAGCCCTCAAATTAATCCTTGCTTGTTCTTTACAGGATATTAGAAGAGTGGAAGTCCCCATGTCATCGTTTCATTCTTTGTCTTGCCAGTACTGGAGTCTGATGAAGCCACAGAGGATTAGTCAGAGTTTTCCTCAGTCCCTCCCAGAGCCATGCAGTTGTCCTGACATTGTTAGGTCCTACAGCACTGATTTAGCCTCTGCCTTCAGTGAAATTTGGGGTTGAAAAAGATCTCCCTCCTTTCAGTGCTGGTAAATAGTATATGTGAAGGCAAAGGCTATTACAGCATAATATTTGCTAATCTACTTTCAGCAGAGTTTCTCGGAACCCACAGTCATATGAGACCATCAATTAAAAAATGAATTTCTAAATTTATGCATAGAATTGACCTAAGTATACTCAGAAAGAACTGGAAAATACAACATGCCAAAACTATTTCTGAAGTTAAGCCAGTCTCTTAGCCTTCTGAGTCTGCTTAAGAGACATGAAATGTTTAGGCAGAGTAGGGCTGTGATGAAGGAAAAGGATGTGACCAAAGGAAAAGGTGGAGGTTTTCTCAGCAATCAATCACCTAATTCATAAGGGAAAACATCAGATGTGTTTTTCTGTTTTAGAAGATCTGTAAGGCACCAACATCAATGCAGGCTTGGCTCAGGACATAATTATAACATGGAAGTTGATCATTCACTATGATGACATAGGCTAAAAAGAACTTTGTGAGTGTAGTAGACAACATCTGCACATGACTCTAAACTTGTCAGTGGGCTTATGAAATTAATTTCTTTCATGACCAGCATGCCTGTTTTACTTGTACATACTTCTGTAAATATCTCTCTCTTTTCCCCAATCCACCATCAGAGGCAAGGAGCAAAATCTTTACACATCTGTCTATAAAGAAGTTGTTCACCTGCATTTTGTAAATCATGTCATGATTCCACTGAACAAGAGACATTACAACAGGAATGGAAAGCACTTCAACCTAATAAAGGTTTACCTTGTTTTTCAGCTACAAGAAGAATAAGAAAACCAGAGGCTGTTTCAAAGCTATAGCTAAATGCAAGTTTGTGAGATTTTCAGTGGAACTTGGAAAGAACTTAATTTTTCTCCCCAGAGTTATCATCAAGATCTTAACATCACTACTCAGAGAACAGCCACACCAGGCAGTATGTTTCTTCAAAAGTCAAAGCTATATATAAGTACGTGCAGTCAAAGAATACAAAGCCAAATAATTGCTTTCTGATTTTCTTGAGAGGACAGGAACACAATCATTTCCTGTTACTCCAGCTTCTGCTTCCAGAATTTCCAGTGCAAAGTAATTGTAAAACTTGATGACTAGAATGTTTTAGAATTTAATAAAGATACATGCTTTAATGGGTTTCTTTACTCAGACATCATTTTTATAATTGAAATAAAAAAAGCTTTATTCATCCTATAAGTTTGCTCATTTGATCATCCATGATTAAGATGAGTAAAACGTTCCCAAAGAAGCAATTCAGCACAAGCTGCCCACACACTTCTGAAGGAATGAATGAATGAAAAAAAAAATTAAAAAACAAAAAGATCAATCAGAAACTGGCAAGGAATCCTCTGCTTGGACAGCAATTGTAGTCTTGCATCCCTAAACCTGCATCCTTAAGTGATTTCATCTGTCTACAAGGGTTTATTTATCACTTACTTTTGACAAGTTTCAGTCATCTTTGTCCATGCTGGTGCTTTCTACCTCCATTTAATCACACATCTTTTAGAGACCTTTAATCTTGGTTGATTCACCATCCCTTAGCATTTGGCCTGACCGAAATGGATTTTATTTTTCTGCTCTTTGGTTTCCCTTCCTCTGTTACAATGGTTACATGACCATCTCTTCTCCATCCCCAGGGCTCAAAAACTATGGCAAGGTCAGTTTTGACTGTTCTCTCTCTGCTTGAAGATAATTGTCAAATATCATTGGCTTGCCCCCCACTACAAGTCTATTTCTTCCTTTTTAGTCAAATATTTGAATTTTTCCACTGTATCTTTTTTCCTACTCTTCTTGGGTCTTTCCTTTACTATTTTTCCCCCCTTCAAAATGCTTGATGCCAAAACTGTTAACCACCTTCCTTTTCTTACCAGATGCAGTGGAAATCATGATCATCTAAAACTTTGGGTATTAAACACTTAAATAACAGAACATTGAAGATAAGCTGCAAATATAAATCAAAGCAATAGTACCTTTTCCTATGTTTTCTCAGGTACTTAAGCACATACACATCTTACTTTACTCCTTGGCAATTTCTCTTCTTTCTTCCACTGACTGGAGCCAAGCTCAGGTCCTGAATCTCCTGCCTTTTTGGTGAGAATTCTTGGGGCACTGACATTGAAAATACTGGTATTTTTTTGCAGATATTATTTTTTTGCAAGTAATTGGGACACCAGGCAGTGTCACCGTGAAATACAGGATGAAGAAGTAACATGGAAGAAGAATGAAAAAAAAACCTTCCCAGCAGGGCTCAAGCCACTTCTCTGTATTCTGACAAACTTGGTAAGATTTTAACACAGGATTCTGGCATTGACACAGGTTATTAATGAGCTCCATCAGCATAAATTCCTAATCTCTTTAGACCTTATCAATATCCTTACAAAATCTATGTACAGCTATTAAGGTGAATTCAACAAGAAAGACATCTCAAGTCAGGAACGCACGGCAGAACAATTATAAAGGGCCAGGAATGCTTCTGTTATTCCTAAAATTTCTTATAAATAGTAACAACATAATAACAAAACCAGAGTGGCTGGAAACAAATCTGGGTTTGTTTATGGGGTGTTTTGCCAAGAATCTCACATGGCACGGCAACACTGCTCTCCGACCTCTGCCCTCCCGATCCTGGCCTCTTCTGCAGCTCAAGCCCTGAGCCATCATCCCCACCAGGAAACAACCACCTTAGCACGCTGTGTGTGTGATCTCCGTGCTGCCTGCTCACACGGAGCGGGACACTGAGCCCTGGCCGTGGGGGTCAGCGAGCCCAGGGGACCGCGGGCACCATCCCTGCAGCTGCTCCCAGCAGAAATCTGTGAGGGCGCATCTGCCACCGGGAATCACCGCGGGCTTCATCGGCACAAGCCCGAGGTGTCTGCGGGAAAGACACCTCGGAACTGCGCCTTTGAGATTCCACAGAGACTTAACAGGGAGCAGAGAGCCGCTGGTAGGATCCTCCCCTCGGCTGCCACGGCCGGCGTGCGGAGCGGGCAGCCAGCGGTGGCTTCCAACGCTGCAGAAACCGCGACGGACCAACTCTGCGCCTTATTCCAGGAAAAGGGGGGGAAAAAATAAAAGAAATAAAAACCACCCCCATCAGCAGAGCAGCAGCGGCGCTCCTGAGGCGGCGGGCGGAGCCTGGGCGGGCCAATGCGGGCCGGGGCCGAGAGGAGGAAGCGGCGGTGGGGCCGATGCGGGCGGCGGCGGAGCCGGGGGCGCGCCCGGGCGCGGCGACAGCGACAGCGACAGCGGGCAGCGGCGCCTGGCTCCTGCTGCTGGCCGCGGCGCTGGCGCTGCTCCTGTCGCTGGTGGTGCGGCAGCTGCTGAAG
>VZUI01035486.1:66975-139868 GCA_013401135.1 Cettia cetti | reverse complement strand
GTTGTGGTTTTTTTTTTTTTTTTTTTTTTTTTTTTTAATAAATGGTAGTCATTCAGAACCCATCTGATTTGTCATTATTTACATACAAGACTAAAATTAAATATTTTTAATGTAAGTTTCAAGCTTACACTGAGTGTGGTATCTGGTGTCACCCCCAGGTGATTTTCAATGTACAAGGGTGTATAAAATTATAAGCAGAGTGCCATTATCACACACTTGTGATAGTCTTACATAGACCCAAATATTTTTGTTGGCAGGTAACGGAGCAGAAAGAATATCATGTGTTAGAGTAGCAAGAGCTTAACAGATGTTTCAGTGAGCTGAATTTTCAAATCCTTTTACATTAAGAAATAGCTGGGGTTTGGGGAAGTTCTGAGAATATTGGGTTACATTTCCTGTTGCAGTGCAAAGCCAGCCATTGTGTTGGAGTTTTAGCAGATGTGTTACCCCTTTTTAATGGTTGGGAGTATAACATTGGTTCTGTTGCTGAGATATAAATTACATTTATAAAAGCTCAACTTGTCACCTCTAAAAGCCAGTTAGAAGTAAGACAATTCTGCCCCTAATTTTTCACTGTGTGAGAGACTGACGCTTGAAGTGTTCTTTGATTTCTCCCTCTTCCCCCAAAGATAGTATCTTTCCAGAACTGGATTTTGTATATGTAAAGTATTGCTGTTGAGAATTATAAAGAATATTTCTAAGGGCCCCAAAGTCTTCTGCATGTTTAATTTTTATATAAAGCCATGAATTCTTGTCACTGGGATATTTTCCTGGGGGTGTTTGAGGCAGTAGCCCTGTATTGCAGTGTTCATACAGGCAGGAGGAAACCCCACTACCTTACATGGCTTTAATGGCTTTGCTTTTGGCATAAGTTGGAAGTGTCTAAATTTAAATTTCATATCATGATTTCCATGCACATCTAACATCAACTCAGAAATGTTATTATGGCAAGAAATCAATCTGCATCTACAGGAGTGACTGCAACCTAATGATCACATCTGTTTGCTTTTGATAGAAGCCCAAAAGAGGCCCTGCAGCCTCATCAGCCCTTTGCTTTCTCCCCTGTCCTTTGCTGAAGAAGCTGGAATTACCCTTAGAGCTGGGGATAGAATTCCCTCTCCAAGAAAACATTTTTTGCTGTCCAAAGATCTGTGTGGGCTGTGTTGAGTTGATGTTGGCTTCCAGTTCTGAATTCACAGTTGAGGCCAAATTCTGCCCTCAGCTGGGCCTGTTCAGCCCCAAGGACAGCCCTGGGCAGGGTGGCTATGAGCATGTTCCAGCACAGAATTTGGCCTCCTTTTCCTTCCTTAAAACATTCCTGAAAATTCACTGGGGTTTCTTGAAAAGCAAGAGGCAGGTCTTCTTGACAAGAGCCTCACAGCTCAGGTTTGATCAGTTTTCTTTTCTCAGATTGAGTTCTGGGCAAGAAGTGAAAGAGGATGGAAGAGTGAAAGAGAAATAGCCACCTACTGGATATTAGCAGTTGTAGAGAGTAAATAAATCACATGGGCACTTCTCCTGGTTTATGGATTAATGCCTGAAGTGTAAATGTTAAAGTGATGCTAAGCCACAGCTCTCCTTTTTAACATGCAGGTTTGTGGACCTTACCTCCAGTACCGTGGAGGGACAATTATTTTAGTGAACCCTGATAGCTTGTGCTTCCTTGCACAAAACTCCACTTTAAAATTGTCTGAATTGGGTAAAAGGAAAGAAGGCTTATGTGGAAGAACACTTAGATTTGCTGTAATAGGATGGCAAAGAGATGCCTCCAAAGTAGTTGTTGATCATTTTGTGTGTCCTACCCAGCAATAAAATGTAATATAAGCTACTTTATTATCAAACTTACATTTAACTGATACATATTTTAACTTGCTGCTAAAATAAATGTTGCATGAAATACAAGGGCAAATTAAATTTGTCCCCTGTAACCTACACCACAGGAATGGAAAGTCTCTATGGAAACCTCTCCCTGTGCCAAAGTGAACAGGGCAGGATCTCAGTGACCAGAATGGTGCTCAAGGGGAGCCATGGCCACGGAATCTGCTGTATCCAGCACGGCCCCATAGCTGTTTGTGGAGCAGCTCTGGTTTTTGTCTTCTAATGTTGTGGAGGAAATAAGGAATTTCTTCCTCTCCCCCCAAGATCCTTGCAGAATTTCAGAATGCTTTGTCAAGTATGTGGGCTGCAAGGCAGGAAAATACTTGGTCCTTGATGTTTTATATTGCATATAATTAAATTAAAATTTTAAATTAAAAAAGATTATTTCCTTATATTTTCAGACTGAAAAAGCCCTTTCTTATTGTTATTTCTTCTCTTTTACTCACCATCACTTATGAAATTAATGTGCACCTGGAGTGCTGTGGAGTCTCTGAGGTGCTGTGCAGCATTGATCTGCTCAGAATGTATTTGAGAAACCATAAGGCAGGAAATTTCTGTTATATTGTGATTTTTGATGTGCTTGGGTGAAAGGAATGGTGTTGCCCTCTATAGAAACAGTTGAACAGGATGTTCAGTTTTGTGGGGGTTTTTTGTCCATTTACCTTTGGTTTTTTATGTCATCACTGTACTCAATATATGAATTTGCCTTACCCTTATGGTAGGATTCTTGAAATCGTTTCCTAACTGAAACATCATGAGTTGTGTTCTTTGCTCAACAATTGATCAACCACTGCAGCAACTGAAAATAAGGAAGGCTTTGATTCTCCAAGGGGAAAGATGACTAAAATTAGAACTGTGAGTTTGAAGAGATGGTAATTTTTTTTTTTTAAAGTATTAGGCAATGAAATTTTGTACTTCTGGGTCTTTTTTGATTTTCACATTTATTTTACATGTTGCTGTACAGATATTCTCTTTTTTGATGTCAGTTATTTCAAAAAGTTGTGGAAAAAAAGGTTCTCTTTGTGGGAGTCTGTGTTTTCACAGTGCATGGTTTTATTCTTTTGTCAGGGAAGAAAACAGCTAATAACAGCATTAGAAAATCTTTTAGATTTATATGTACAACCTCTTGGCCTCCCTTCCTTTTGACTGGTTAGAAATAAGGTCTCTCTCAAAAGTGGGTGTGTGCTGCATAAACACCACATTAAAACTCTGGTTCTGTACAGGTTTGTGACACTTCTCGTTTTGTGGCCACACAAAAATTTTTCTTGTAGTTCACACAAATCTAATACTTCTTGACAAGCATAGCTAAGAAAACAGCAAA
Organism: Cettia cetti; assembly: GCA_013401135.1. Classification (NCBI taxonomy): domain Eukaryota; kingdom Metazoa; phylum Chordata; class Aves; order Passeriformes; family Sylviidae; genus Cettia; species Cettia cetti. The sequence continues at coordinate 136,669 of VZUI01035486.1, read as the reverse complement.
AGAATTTATCATAGAGCTTTGTTAAAAATAATTGGGAAGGAGAATGTAAGAGAAAATACACTGCAAGGAACTTTCTGGGTCCATCACATACTTGAGTTGTAGAACCCCAAAGCTATAAACATGCCTGTTCATATGCTTTTTCTGGCTTTAGCCACCAACAGCAACTTTTCCTGGGAATAATCTAGTTTGAAATTAAGTCTGGATGATTTTTTTAAAAACTGAAACAGATTGCCTGTATATGTCATGCATTTATTTAGTGCTAATGTGAACATATGTCTTAACTTGGGAAAGTGGCAGCAGTGGTCTGAACCACTCTTTTGATATTTTCTGCCCTAGATCTTAACATATCTATGAACTCAGGTAGTAATAATTCTGTCTTTGCTGCTGGTCTTCCTTTGTCCACTCCTAAATTGCCCTCCGATGATGCTATATGAATAATTTTAAGAAGGTCTGGTAAACAAAAGGACTTTCATGGAATAATCCTGTACTTTCTGCCTAATCTTTGTGACCTTCTGAGCAGTGAAAATTGGTGCTTGATATTACTGTGCATTGCTGAAGACCAAATGTGAGTGTGCCCAAAGTCCCCCACTGATTTTTGCTTTGTTGAACTCCAGAGCCCAGGGGGTGCCCCTTGTCACCCCAGGTCCCTCCAGGTGCTGAGATGGGGCCACTCAATCCTCCCTGTGCTCCTTTGTGCACCTGAGCAAGGTCACTTACATTTTGTTGTAAATAAAAGTACAGTCCAGACCTTCTTAGTTAACCAGCTAGCACATAAATCACAGGATTATTTATTTTCTTTAGTAACCAGAGGGTAATAGAGATAAAAGTTTTATGAATGAGATAACTGTATTCAAAGCAAAGTCAATGTGCTGTGCATCTTGTATAATGATCCAGTGAACTGCTGTGTTATAGAAATATAATCTCAACTATTCAGTGATAAAGTTTGAGTTTTTAACTAGCAATGAGTTTTTAATAACTTTTTATAGAAAAATAGTCCTTAAAAAGTCTTTTTAGGGGTTCATCCTGGGGAAGAGGAGGCCTTAGTGCTTGCAGTACTAAAGGAGCCCTAAGGGAGCTGGAGAGGGACTTTTCTACAAGGGCATGGGAGTGACAGGACAAGGGGGAATGGCTTAAAATTGATAAAGAGCAGGTTTGCTTCCCTGTGAGGGTGGGGAGACCCTGGTTGCCCAGAGAAGCTAGGCATAGTGATGATCAACACCTCTGAAGTCCAGCAAAAGAAATATTTTTTGATGAAGATTAGTTTTTGTTTCTTTGACCCTTAGAAGTTAAAATCCTAAGCCCAAAATTAAAACAGTAAGTGGTAAAAGTAATGAAATTACATAATTGGGTGTTGTTAGTCTGTGTCATTTTGTGATCATAACTCACAGGGCAATATAAATTTTGTGGATTCGAGAACATGGTTTATCTTTCCTCACATTTTTTTTTCTGAGTTTCTATTTATGAATGGACAGATGTTCAGGAAACCCCAAGTTTTTGTTGGCCCTGGGTAAAATAGATGAAATATGATTTTTTTTTCTTTTAAAAGAATGTAGTGTATATCCTATGTTATGAAACTATCATTTAAATACTGTTTCTTAATTGGGGGATGTAGTGCTTAGTTATCTTATTTTCCTAGAACCCCTTGGATATCTGAGATGCTTTATTGTACCATGGTCTTTTCATTTCTCACTCTATCATCTTTGAAGAGGTGCCATACCACTTTAAACAGTTCACCAATCAGTTTCAGATGATGGATTCTCTTTAATCATTTACATCCAGAGAAAGTCAAATATTCCTTAGGAAGCCAAAGTAATCTAGCAGAATGTATAGTGTTTGTGCAGCTGGATATCTTATTTATTTGAACTTCTCAGGAAAATCTCTTCTGACTCTACAAAAAAGATGGAACAGTAAACAGCACCAACGTCCAAGTAATATGAGCTAGAAAGTCCCTTTTTTAGAGAAAAGTCATTAAAAAAGTATATTTGCAAGATCCAAAAATAATAAAGTATATCAAATTATGAGTACTACAGAATGTTTTTTCAATGTTCTTACTATTTTTACATGTGTATATATATGTATGTATATGTGTGTGAATGTACCTACATATCTATCTATAGAGATGAAAAATATACATGAGTCTTTAATATAGTTCATATTCCTGGATAGGTGAACACAATAAGAATCTGCTTTCCTGAAGAAGAAGGTTCATCTGTTTTTTACTGTGGGACTTGTCATTTATCATCATGTTGGCATTCCCTGGACATAACTGCATAACTGAATTAACCTTCCTAAAAACTTCCTTCCAGGAAAGCTACCGGAAATATATGTGTGTGTACAGAAATATGAATATTTCTAGACTTTTGGGAGGCATCCCACTGTGATGCTAATAGGATTTCTAGTTCCTGTCTATTGGACATATAGTAGTCTGTTCCAAAGTTTGTTTTTATATATATATATATATGCATCTATTTTTTTCCTCCTGAGGAAGATGTAGGGGAACTTTGCTGGGGTGTTTTGTATGATTTCCTTGTGATTAAGTTGCAGATTTGCACTCATTCCTTTCAGGGGGAAAGCAGACATAATAATGAACCAATCCATAGTGCTTAATTCAGGGTAAAAAGTCACCACAAATGATACAAGACTTACTATTTTTACAATAATCTGTATGAGGATTTGTAATTAGAGAATATCTGAATTTACTCTAGCTTTTGATGTTTCTTTTGAAACTTAAAATACTTGAGTCATTTGGATTTTCTAACCTCTTTATTCTGCTGTTTCTAGGGAGTTGTTAGAGTAGTAGCATCCACCCTATTTTAGCAAGGAAAATGTCAGTAAATACAAACAACACAGTCAAAATCCATCCATTATTTTAGTGACAACATGTTTTTGCAGTTATTAACTATCACTATGGATATATCAGAGTCTTCGTTGCATGCCAAAAAAATCTATAGAAGGTAGTTGAGGAATTTTATTAATTGCAAAAGCATCACCTTGAAATAAGATAAAGATAGCAATGTTGGATGATGCATCTTAAATAAAAATAAAGTATTTTTTGATATATATATAGAGAATTGTTTGTCTTGGAAAACAAGATCTACTTGTCCCAAACATACAAGATTGATTTGTTAGTGCTGTAGACTTCCATCTCTTATACTGTCTTAAGGGCTGATATCTCCAAAAAATGGAAGGGTTTTTTTTTCAAAACGGAGTTGAGCAGACATAGTAGTTGAAACTCACTGTGAGCTTGTTTTTAAGGTTTAGTCACACCATTTGTCATTTCTTCACTTTCTCATAGGTGGGTGTGCACATACAAATAACTGGTGAGACTCCTAACTGGTTATGGAAGCATTTGCTGAAATGTTGAGCACCAGACTTGGTGTAAGGAATAGGTTTGAAAATCCTTGTGCTGAACTGACACATTAGCAGTGAATTTTCTTTGAATGCTGTACCTACTATTATGCAAAAAATATTGAGAAACACTTCAATTTAACAATGTAGAGCATAAGAATACTTGGAAATGCTAGGATTAAATTTTTCACTGAAGTTCAACACTCTTGAATGTAGGTATTTTTCTTAGGATTACCTTGTCTCTCACTGTAATCTATTAATGAATACAATTAGGGTTTTTTCATTTTGTGAGAAAATTGGAAACACAATTTCTTTCCACTGAACAGCATTGCTATTAAATTGTTGTCCTGAATTGTCAAACTTGCATTATGATGAATACTACCAATACAAGAAAACTAATTTAGCACTTCAAGTAAAACAACCGTCTTGGCAATTTTTTATGATAATGAATTTGTAACAGTGTCATTTAGAATCTGATTGTCTACTCATGCCAAGTAGCTCATCCCATCCCAAATAGTATGGTTATCTAACAGTATTAATTATGGAGCAGTGGCATGAGCTGCAAAATAATATTATTGACAGTCAGGCTTCCCATGGCAGAGCACTGTCCTGCCTCTGTAGGAAAGGAATTTCCCCATTACAGGTTTCCAAGACAAAGGTCCCAAATATCAGCAACGTGGGCATCTGAAAAGTCCTTTCCTGTTTCCTGTTGTGGATCACTGGTGACCATTCTGCTTATAATATCATGACATAAATGTAAAAAATTAATATTTTTCTTTCTTCATGCGTAACAGCACTAAAATAAGGGTTTTCTGGGAAATAAATTTATTTTTGTTTGTCAAGATATCATGAGTAAACAGAAGTTATTTAACTAGTTATGCCAAGGAACAAGGTGTTACCTGAACTGAATGAACTACATTGGTTGCATTTGATGAACTACTATGTACAAAGTGAGCCTCTCTTGGATTTTTCACCAAAAGTGGTGATTTTGTGAGGAAAAAAATATGTTGACTCCTTCCATTCTCTTGATGGCAAATGTATGTGGATTTTCAACTTTCAAAGGAATTATGGCAGAAAGTATCAACAAAGCTGTCAGTTCCACTTGTGATATATATTTATTGTCTCCTTTTTGGCTTTGTTTCTAAAGGAAATTTTTTCATATAGAATGTCTTTTTATCGAAACAACAGCTGAGCTTACTTTTGGTGATGAGGTGAAATTTATCATTATTGAATTACATATGTGCTTATTCCATAATCAGTAATGTGGTGTTTTAAATGGTCTTCAGCTAAAGTCAATTAGGCTCTTTGGAACACAATCCAGACCATTGCTTGTCCTGGAAAATCAAATACTCTGAGTGTCTACACATGGCCAGCAAAGCTGAACACTGCTCGGGGCTTTTTCCCCTGTTGGGAAGGGACAGAACTCTCATCTGAAAGTTTTCTCACTGTCCATGGAAAAGATTCCTGTAAATGCAGCCTAATTGCTGATCCGTTCCCCTAAAATAATGTTTATGAATGGTAATGAAATGTGACTGGGCCAAACTGTGGTCATTCCTGTTCACTATCATCATAAGAAAAAAACTTTGCTCTCCTGCTGATGGTAGCTGGCAGATACATCCATGAATTAATGATATTGTAGTTCTCAGAAGCTGGAAAGAAAGGGTTGTCCAGACCTGAAATGGAGACTGAGACCTGGAATGAAGTCAGTCAAGTTGCTTCAAACATCTCTACTGAAATGTTTGTTGTGCCTTAATGCTTTAGGAGATTTTTGGGAGTCCTTCCCAAGCATATATATTCTGAACTTACTTGAATGCCTTCCTTACTGCATAAGTGTCAGCAGCAAATGTCAACAATAAATAAATGAAAGCTTGTTCCGTCTTCTTCATTTGTTTGGTTTGTCATTTTCACAACATGTATTTGTTGGGGTAAATGCTGTTGTGTTACAACCGTGGTTTTTCAAACTTCTGACTTCCTCTGTATAGGCGAGGTAAATGAATTACCAATTTTCTTTGGCATGATTTACTTTTGAGACTTTCTGGTGGCCTGGGCATTTTTTATGCTGTAAAATGAAACTTGGCTGATACCTGTTGTATCAGAGGACAGATGTGATTTTGCCTTCCCACGGAGACAGTCAGTAGAGCCACTGTAGAGTATTGGTTTGTGGGTTTTCCAGGACTGAAAGTGGAGCTCTCTTGAACTGATTTGAAGTCTCTGCTGACTCTGGTGCTTTTGCCTATGTTCCCTTATCTCTGGTTTCTGTCCAGAACTGTGATTTTGCTGTGTTTAACTGATGCCAACTGAAAATGGCAAAGTCAGGGCTATCAGTAGTGTGCTCACTTTCCCACTTTACAGTAATGCCTGGCTAAAGGCTATTTTCTACTACACGATATTCATTCAAATACAAATAAAAAATTGCCTGGAGCATTTTAACTTGTATTTAAGAATATTAGATGAGCCACTTTAGAACGTTTTATAGGCATTTAAACTAAAACCTTTATGAAAAGCTGTGGATTAATTTTCTCAGCCATGACATGCCCTAAGACAACATGTGCTGCAGATGAACAAAATATGGGCTGCAGATAACATTCCTACTGAAATCTCTGTGAAGGGACTGTTAGAGTGACCTGATGTAATTTTCTGCATTGTACTGCCTTAACCACATGTAAATATGGTTTTCAAAAGGTAAAAATAAAATTTTTTAAGAGTTGAGAATTGTTTCCCAATGACCATTTTAATGTATTTAACAAAAATATTGAGGAGTAAATAATTGCGTTTTCTACAAAAGAAGTAAAATTTTAAGATGGTCTCTTGTTTTTTTTCTGATGGCAGTAAATGGCTAAAATCCAAATTCTCAGGCAACATGTTTGTAAATGCCCACACAGAAGGAAATATATTCTGCATGTGTTCACTGTGGAAACAGCTGAAATAATGCTGATGGAAAAATAATTTTATTTGTTGTAATCAATTGTATAGAATTAAGTGAAGAATTTGCTGTTTCTTCATTTTTCTTAAACATTTATATTGTGATTTTCTTTTTCAACAGAAAAAAAAGTATGTTTTGAATGGAATCAGATAAAAATGTTTTATTTTTTTCTTTTCTTCCCCCCCCAATCACATCAAAAACGAGAGAAATAATTCTCAAATTACTACCAACAAGTCATTGGATTTCAAGGGAACTCTTCAGTCTCATAGGTGACTGTTTCTAAAATTTCCAAGTGTGGTCACGAATAAATTGATGGCAGCTGTTTCCCAGTTTTCATTGCAGTGAATCTTAATGGATGCCAATTAAAATATATTTGCATATGTACTTACATTTCCCACCATAACGTGGAGCCTATAACATGATTTATACTGACAGATACTGATTGTTGTTTAATTCTTCCTTTTATCCACACACTTTTGAATTATGAATTATACCAATCCTTAAACCTTTGTTTGTTTTAGAGTGGGTTCTCACTTTTTTTTTGCCTCTTGGCAGACCGTATATGCACTAGCAAGTGCTTGCAGTTTCAGCTGCATTTAAGGAAATATTGTTGTAAGGCTTTTATGTGCTGTACTTCAATCAGCTAGTGCCAGCAGTATCCCAATAGAAAGACCCTCAACAGACCATTTTCAGCATTTTGCTGCAATTAAACTCCTCTGGTTTTAGCCCTCAGGCAATTTAGTACCTTTTTACATATGCACATTATGAACTTTTGACCAGGGCCTGGTAGTCATATATTAGATAGCAGCTTTTGAAAGCAGACTTAACAAGTTCCTCAGAGTATTACAGCCAGAGTCAGTTGTGGAAAAGGTAATTTAACCAACTTGCAGTGAGGCCATTCAGAATCGTACTGATGATCCTAAATATGTCTCTTTTTTTTTTCCTTGTTTCCTCTGGAAGCTGGTAGCAAGAGCTCTCAAAGAATGTGATTGATCTTTTATTCAGTAGCTAACGAGGGCTGTGATTCTATTAGTGCTCTACAAGGCAAGGGAACAGTGATTTAATGAAGTGTCTGGCGAGCTGGTCATAGATTTATCCTGTTGTCTCTAATTTGCAGCGCCGTTGTGAGCGTAGAAGAAACTGCACTGGCAGTGCCATTAGGCAGGTATTTCCTTAGTAAATTGTTGTAAGGTCAGGTGTAGTTATCTGGGAAAGGCAATGCCTCAGCCCTCACTGTCTGGAGATGACAGCAGCTGTGCCGGGCGCTCGCTGGAGCGGAAAGGGAGGATCAGAGGTCCGGCTGCGAGCCCCCCTCGCCGTGCAGGAGCAGATGAACTGCCAAGGAGGACTAATAGAGTCATAATTGGCCATTAGAACTGCAAAGGTGCAATAACATCTTAATACAAACTGGCTGGCGCTAGACTTAGTGCCAGGTGCTGGGAAGTTCCCTGGTAGCCTCAGCTAGTAGAGCTCCTTTCTTTTCGTTCTTAAAAAAATGAGGCAGCGCGTCCTGATCGCTGTGGTACAGCAAAAATATGAGAACATCAGAACCTGAGTTGCTTTCAAGTGACATTAATGTCTTCAGTACATTTACTTTGGCGTGTAGCCTGTCAATCTTACTCAGAAACGATGCACTAAAATTTGCCATGTAGCTATAGATAAAATAATATCATAAGAATGCTTTGGCTTTCGCTTAATTAGTAATAAACAATGCATTTTATTTCTGTCAACCAAAGGCTACTGAATTTTTGGGGTTTTTTTTCTTTGCTAACCTGAGATGCTATTCTGAAGATGCCTGTGGTGTTGCACAGCTTTTTTGCAGCATTGTTTTTTCACAAATGTCTGATTCCAAGTTAGCTAAAGGCAAGCATTTTCAGAAAGAATTTGTCTTTGCATGAATTACTTGGTAATTTGAGAAGGAAATTATGGTATGGCTTTACACATTGTCAAGGAGATCTGTCAAATATTTCAATCCAAAAGTAATATTGCAAAATAATGAAGCGGATCTCTCATGTGTGGTTCAGTCCTGGGTAGACACAGAAAAGTAGATAAAAGTATGGTTTTGAGATTTCTGTGGCAATTCCTGGTGGCAGCTGGAGAATTCCCTGTAGAAAAGTGGTCAAAGCTGAGAATTAGAGAGTAGGCAGAGATGACATTGTGGGAGTTACTCCACTTTCTTTATGTGTAGGTTACAAGCTGAATTGGGATCTCAGCCTTGTGTTCCAGGCTCTGTGCATAAAGGGTAAAGAAAAGCTTCTGGCCCAAAATGCATTAAATCTGTTTTAAGGGAAACTGCAACAATCTCTTGTGCAGTGGATGAAATGTGGATCTTGGCAAACAGCAACAGCGAGGAGACAGCACCATGATAACTTGTCTCCTTATACAATTACAGCACACGCACCACCAAGGAGTTGTCATTGTGCTCAGATGGATGATTTTATTTTTGAAAGTTAAAATTTTTTTAGTTGCACGAGCCCTTGAACTCCTGTGAACTTGACACCCCATGGGATGTCATCTGGGACCACTGTTAAATATACAGACACAATTAGTCTAGAAAAAGAGATATTGGGCTTTTAAATGAACAGCAAGAGGATTTAAAACAGTAAGCCAAACTTTCTAATTTCCTAATATTGACACTTCTGTCCCTCACAATCTTATTATAGTATTATTCTCTGCTGATCTACCATTTCATCAAAAAGTCTACAATGGAACTAAAAATCTAAGCCTTTTAGCCCATAGATCATTGCACTTGGTAAATGGCTTATTGTAGATTAGATAATGTGGTTCATAGCACATCCAAATCAATAAAAGGCTAGTCTGAACGTAGTAAAGTGCTCTCAGTCTGATTCTTTTTATTAAGTATATCTGCCATGAGCAAAGTGAAAATTTTAGTCTTTTTGCTTAACTTGATGTAAGAAAAAGGCATTGCTTAAATTTCTGCATGGTTGTTTTCTTTCCTAGAGAAGATCTGTCCCACAGAATTTAGGGTTTTTTTGAATCAAAATTAAATATATGTCTGAAAAGTGATGCAATTGGCAAAATTCAGAGCCCAGTGGTTTGGTGTTCCAAATCATCCCATGCTAGAAATGAGCCCCTAGATCTCACATTTGTCAGATATTCAGTGGTCTCTGTGAAATAAATTTATAGCTGTCCTTACAAAAAATCATCAGCAGAAACTCTCAACTTCAGCAACAAATGAAGATGGAGAAATGTGAAAGAAATATTTTGAAGGTAGAGTAGATGATTCAATACCAAACAAGGAGTGGTGTTTTTATCTAGGTCAGGAGAGGCCCAGGATTCATCAGGAATGTGGGGCTGAAAGGGAGGATGTGGTGGTTGCTTCTGCTTTATCCCATGAATGGTCCTGTGTTTCTGAAGGGATAGAAATATCAGAAAGGTATTCTTATTTATTCAGGAGAAACTGAGGAGGCTGATATTTGTGTGTTAAGGGTGAACAGGTATGGAGAGAGTTTTTACCCTTCTAGGTGGGGTTATGCTTGGCACCTGAAAGATTGCTGGCGAAATGGGGATTAGTGGCTCTCTGCCTCTACTTTTCACTCACTTTCATTTATTGCAGTTTTCTATTTTCCTGTGTACATCCATGGCCTGTCCTGCTGAGGAAATGCTGAGATGCTGAACCAGGTCAAGAGCTTGTCAAGGTTTTTGCAGCTTGGCTAAAAGGGGGTTTTAAAGCTATATTAAAAATCCAGTGATTAGTTTGGAATTTCTTGCAAACAATCAAGTCAGATAAACTGTAATTGGTTGCAGAGAGATGCTCTTAACTTACCATTCTTTGACCGTGTTATTGACCAGTATGTGTTCACCCATGTTATTAATAATTTATCCTTTGAAAAAATCTATGTGCATTATAGCCTTTGATCTCAGAAATTTCAAAGCTGAACATGCTATTTCCCTTTTTCTTTTGCATTTTTTCTTTCTTTTTAAAGAAATTTTAATAGAGAAGAGAATGAAAAATAATTTTAAAACTTTTTTTCTTTTTATTTTTGTGGGAGAGTTTCCTGATGACACCCATCCCTGGTAATGAGAAGTGTACATTAATACAGTAAGAATATATATGAATAAAAGAATCAAGGCAAGCTCGCTGTACTGTGCAGATGAAAAAATGTTTGAAAACAAGACTTAATGCATCTAGTAGATTAAAACAGAAATTAAAGACTTTAGAGTAAGAAGAGATCAAAGGCTGTCTTTTCATTGTTCTTTTTATTGTTTATTGACTTCAAAAAGACTTTTTAGTTTAAGCTGACTTTAATGTCTCTTGAATGCTCTTTTGTAAAGTGACTTTGAAAACTCACGGATAATGTCTTCATTAAGTGGGAAAAAATCTTGGTGAAAATATAACTGTGACTTTGCTTTCATTATAATAGGAAGAGATAACACTTTGCTTAATTAAGGTCTGTTTTCCCTCTGTTCAGAATTTTACGACCATTTTTTTTCATTGGAATTAGTGCTGATAAAAGCTTGAAGTAGACATTGCTAAACTGAAACTCTTTAGTTTTTCAGAGAAGTACGGTAATGTGAGTTCTCTGTCTGTATTTGTTAATCAGTTGATCAGGATGTTGTCTTGTGTATGCGAGCTATTTTAGGAAACAAAAGAAAAAAACAAAACCCAAAAGAATATTCAAGCTGTATTGATTCTAAAATAAAGCAATGCTTCTTGTGTTGTTGGGAATGTTAATTTAGAGACTTTCTGCTCTCATTCTGTTTCCAAATGTCTGTGCTTTTCTCACCAATCCCTGATGACTTGATGTATTTGGATTATGTTAATATCTGTATTAATAATGACAGTAAAGATCACAAATCTTTTTGTGGAGGCAAATGATAGATTAGAAAAGCCACGTTGAATAACTTCTCTGGGGAGTAATGTAAAGTAAAAACTTTCCACAGTATTTTGAGGTTTAAGAAATGCACTTGAGGGATAGAACTGCCTTGGCCTTCCCCCTCCCTAGAGTTCATCTTTTTCTTATGGCTCTGTGAGACTTAGTTCATGTTACTTTTAGATGGAAAGGGAATGATCATGGTTTCAGGAAGTGCACTCCATCTTCTGCGATAACAGAGATACATACTCATTTTTGGTTTGCTCCTCACTTGTCTGTAACTTTGGTACAATAGGTTTAGCAATTTTTGACATAGGTGCAGCTCACTTGTCTCTGGTTCTGTTACTCTTGGGGTGTTGGACAGTCGTGATGGAAATTTGATGATACTCACCCTTCCCTTTCTGTGTATTTCTGCCAGGGCTCTGTGTGCAATTCTCGGGCAATCTGCCTGGCTCTTACTGAGGATCAAAAGATTCTGATTTACAGTCTGCAGAAGTTGTTTGCAAGACCTTTTTACGTGCTTAAAAAACTCAGCAACTCCTTTCAACGTGATAGCTGAGTTTCCAGAGTTTTTTTAATGAGAAATGTGTGTTGCATGATTTCTGTAACTGCCTAACCTTATGTCAGCTTTAAAGGAGATTGTCTTCAAAAGAAAAACCAAAGCTACACTTGTTTCCCTTTGCTTCCATTCATGGTTAGGGACAGAGCAGCAAAGCATTCTAGGCTAGACTTATTTTTACTGACTTTCAACTATGATAAAACTATTAGGAATCTTATGTCCAGTGCAAAAATGAGGCATGAGGCACTGGAAGGGGTGTCTTTGATGCTGTGTTAATCTAAAAGCCACACTGTGTTAATTTTGAGACTGTTGCTAATGTTATTTAAGGATTGGCTTATAATTTTCTTTTACTTTGTTTTAATGTGGGCAACCACATTTTGGATTTGGTGGTTCAGTATACAACAGTTCCATTTTGTAGACTGTTACTAGTTTTCATATGCATACGTTTTTGCAGTATCACTATTTTTATGGTTTTAAAAGAAATGGTTTTTACAAGTGTAGCCTTTGTGGGTGGTTTAGAGGCTCAATTACCCACTGAAATGGAGGAAATAAATGTCCTCAAGGGATTGCATTTGGATCATATGACATTGTGGGGCTCAGCTCCTTGTTAGTAATTCTTACATCTGTGTAGCACACAACAGCACGAGGCATGCTTTGAAAATGTAACCCAGTATTGCTGCAGAAACCTTGCAGAAACATCTGAGTTCTTTTACAGGAGGTGAGAGAAAAGTAAGCCAGGATAAAGAAAGCAACAAATCAGCTGGTAAAATTGATGTCATGTCTAATCCTGCCTATTAGATTGAGTAGCTAATGTGAAGACTATGGAAATGTTGATATTTATCATGCACGTGGCAGATGCTGTTTGGGTTGCGTTGCACGTTTGCACTATGGGCACTTGAGGGGTCAAGATTCCCCAAAACCAGAAGGAAGCCAAAACAAGGAGGAGAGAGAAAGGGACAAGGAAGTAAAATGATGAAAGAATGTATGTGGCTAAATTCCAAGCTTGTTATTGCAGTCATTTTTGCCTTTATTTTGCAGTAGGAAATAGCAAGGGGTGGTCCTACAAATGTGAGAAATGTGGTTTCTCTGCTTTGTGGAGATTTGACTCTTCTTGCACCAGGAAACAACAGACACCCAGGACATGGAGAGCTTAATCCCTTGGAATTCTGTGCTCAGAGCTTGTGAGCAAAAGGTGCCAAACTTGGTTCCCTCATCAGTGCTATGAATCTTGACATGCATGAGAGCAGAGTTTGGATCAGGGGTTTGTTGGCATGTGTGCATGCTTCACTTACTTTATTAACCACCCTAGACCTGTTTTCCTGCCTTGAACATACAGAGAGGCCACTAGAGTGGTAATGTGCAAAGTGAATTAAAAGGGGAGATGCAAAACATCTTCCAAAGAAGGTGAGATCAGAAAAAATTAGGCTGTTTCAAGAATAATTATGTAATGGTTATATATGTCAGATAATAAATAGCTCATAGCAATGGTTCCCAGGTTTCTTTGTGGATGTAATGTCTCTCATTATGATCCCGAATTCTATTATGTGTTTTCCAGAAGTCATCCAAGCCCATTCTGGAGATCAATGTACTATATAAAATATTATATTAACAAATTCAATGTTTGGCTGAGAACTATGTGAAAAAGAGGGTAATGCAGGGCAATATCTCTCCAACATCACTTGAGCTGTCTTGTTATGAGCTCTACCTCCTTGCTGCCTATTATGTGTAGCAACAGGGGACCTGAGGGAACTTCTTAAAAGCAGAAGGGTCAGCAAATCACAGAGGGTTCAGGCTGTGTAGCTCTCTTTTGGCTCTGAGGACCTGAAGTACCCACAGCAGGCTATTAAAGTCCTGTTTATAGCTGGGCTGTATAGCTTCACACTCTGAAGTTGCTTTCTGCCTGAGCAAAACAATATATTTCTGAAAGCTAGCAATATTGGCCTGTTGGTCTTTCAGAGAAATTCTTTCTTGAAATGAACAGAGCTGTTAGCAAGGGAACACTGAAGGCATCTCTGTAGAACAGCAGCTTTATTTTTGTTTGCTTGGTTTGGGCACCTTGTAGCACTATCCACACTCCTCCTGTCTTGGCTGTTTTTCTCTTTTTTCAGCATTCCCTTCCAAATCATGTAGTTGTTGTAGCAAATAAAGCACTAGTTGTTAGAAGCCACCTCTCTTTTACCCAATGTACAGACAAGCAGTTCACATGCCCTCAGACTTTTCTCTGTGTTCCATATTAACAGTAAATGTCCTTTCTGTTGAAGTTTTGGAGTCCAAATGATGTTTGTGAAGTTTTTTTTTTTTTTTTTTTTTAAATGTAGAAGTTAAGGTCATGTTGAGAAGGTTTACAAACACCTTCCTTTAGAGAAGAGCCAGTATCCAGCTGCTGATCAGCTGTAGGAACAAGCTTCTGGTTCCCTGCTCCTGGAGCTCCACAATCTCATGGAGTACCACTACAAATCCTAAGCAAGGAAGTGTGCTGAAATTTTCTCTAGTCACGTGTACCCTGCATGACAGCACACATGGTTACCTGCCCAACCTCCCCTCCCTGGGGATGTACATTTTAATGCTGTGTCCATTTATATCACAGTTGTATTAATTACATTTAATGTAGTTTTGAGCTAAAGGTAGCACAGCCTGATTTCAGAGAACAGTGTGTGTTGTAATGAGGCTTGAGTACCATTGATCTATGACTTGGATATAAGGGATTCTTAAGGGAGTTTGCTGATTTATGTAGATGACTGATGTCTGTGGCCATTAGGAAACACCAGTTTTTATTACCTATCAATCTCATGGAAAACCTTTAGCAGCGTGATCTCCTTTAATAGTTATCTAATCTGTTAAATTAGAGATTAATGAAATGAAAACATTACAGAAGAGGAAAATACACTTTTAAGAGCAGGCAGTATCATAAGAACAATGCAGACTTATTTGAGAGCATGTACAACAGCAGTCTGGAGACAACAAAAGGATAAATCAGCTCATGCTATTGCTGTATTCATCTTTAAATTGCAAAAATCTATATGGATATATGGGTTAGTAAATTACTCGAGCAATGGAGCATATAGGACCAATTCCAAAATAGAAGAAAAGTAGAACACACCATTTAGAATATCACACACTCATTTGTAGAATGGTCATAGAATTTAATAGAGTTCAAGTTTAATTCTACTTAACTGCATCTTTATTTTTAGACTTCTAGAGTTCAAAAGTTGTTACTTATCCAAATACTTTAGTAAGACAAAAATTTAGAAGAAATTAGAAGAAAGAAACAATTTCTTTCTTCTAATATGTATTTATATATTTCTCTAATGTATTAATTATATATAATGGATAAATTATAATTATTCATTATAATATAGAATGAATATATATTATTCATTATATAAAGCTGTGATTATTATTTATAAGAGCTGTGATTTGGATACTGGGAATCTTTACACAGGGAAAAAACCTAGTATCTTAAATATTTGGAAATGAAAAAAAATGGAGACAATGTCTTCTATCAGCTAATTTCTAAGCATCTAATTTTCAGCATGTTCTGTGCTCATTTTTGCTTGTAGCTACTATATGTAGTCGGATATAAAACAGAAGGAATTTTCAAAAAAACTGAGCTGCATTTATCCATACATAAAAAAGAAAATACTATTGAGGTGACTGTGTGTGTCAGTACATCACTTTATTTCCACACCACCTGCTGCAATTAAAAATGAAATCACCAAGCAGCAAGTACAGTAACTTCATCAACCAGCTGATATTATAATTAATGACTATATAGAGCCTCTATTATTGTGTACTTCCAAGGCATCAAGTGGAAAGCTGTCGTAGTGCTTTAAATAATGAAAAAGTTTCAGGCCTTGATAAATGGCTCAGTTGGATGCAGTTTAGAAAGTTGAGAGCATATGCTTCTGTCATTAGAAACTAAGGACCCTCGTTACCCTTGCTATAACTCTTCAGATTCATCTGAAACTCTTTGATCCCCTCATGTACTTACACTGTGTTTAAAATGCAAAAGTGTAGAAAAATATGGTGTGCATGAGAAATTCAGTGAGGAGGGAGGAAGATTAAAATAAAGCTACTGTTCATTAATGTCTTTGTTTCAAACCTATCAGAAAAGAGAGCATTAGGCTGTACCCACATCTCTTTTGAAATGAGAGTAAGCAAACATTTTTCTTTTATTCCTTTGAGATTTTTCTTTTAAGAAACAATTGAAATCCAATAAAGAAATGTGCTTCAGAGCATGCTTATGAAGATGTTTAAGTGACTTAATAGAGGAGTGACAGCAAGGGTATTTGTTCTTGAAGGCTGTGCTTCAACTCTGTGCTGTTCTGCAATAAGAGGTGTAAGAAGTAAAGCAGTGGAGCAGAAATTTTGGGTATTACTGGTGAGGCAGGTTTAAGCAATATAAACTTTTAACAGGCAAGCTATTGGTAAATTCACTTTCTGTACAGTATAGCTTCATTGTTAAATACCACCTTTTTAACTGAGAACTGCTAGCTACTTTTCAGCTTCTATTTATTTTTCTTCTCTCTCTGAAACTTTCGTATAATGTGTTTGCCTCTGAGGATATTTCATAGCTGAAATGCTTTGCTCGGCAGAGCATGTTACAGATAGAGAAAATTTTGTCTAATCCCTGACTCTCATGGTTGTCATTCTGCTTTATTTCATGTATTGAAGCAGTATGCCACAACCATTTCTCAGGCCTTTTATAAAGGAATTATATGTCTTTTAATGTATTGAATTAAGATAACAAAACATATATGTGAATATATATATGAATGTATAGGCAACAGCAGAAATGAAGATTTCCTTCTCCCTCTCATATGAATATGTGAGAAAAGCAAGCGCTGTTTTTTCCTCTTTTATGTCATTATTTAGAGCCCATTAATTAGAATCTACATTTCCTGAGCATCGAAAATTGTGCATTGGCACTATGTGCAAGCATATCACAGGAGAATGTTTTAGTCAGAGAATTTCTCAGTGGCTAAAATGTGTGTTTAACAACCTGGTGCTAAATTAAGGACTGAAATTGAAACACTGGTGAATGGATGGAAAGAGATGTGAAAATTCTCCTTATACAAGGAAGGAGTCCTGTTCACCCTCTGATGTGTGGAAACTCTCATGCTGGCATAAGAGTGCTGCCAGTGATTCCCTGGGATTCTTGGTATTTGAGACTTCTCCCTGCTTTGGTTCTGTTTGTGTGAACAAAAAGGACATGGAGTGACTGCTTTACAATGTTCAGCTCAGAATATTTACAAACTCTGTGCAGTTGGTGAGACTGATGCCCGTGAAGTGCTGATGCAATGGGTCCATCCCCATTCATTCCAAAAGGGTACTTGCTTGAATGAAATGTGAATTTGTGATAAGTGCTGAATATTAACCAGGATTTTTGGACTTTAGTATAATGGCCTTATATCACTACAACATCTTGGCAAATTAGATTAAAGCTGAAGGACGTGGGACCTGATCCATCCTTAAATTCATGATGTGTGAAAGTTGCACTTCAGACAAGTGTTAGGCTAATTGCTTCCTTAGCTCTAATAAGTTATAAACAGAAATATTTATCTTAGTGTGCCAAGTGGCAAGTAGGTTGATAAGGAAGAGAGCAAAGACATTCATAGATGTAGGTTTTTGCATACATTGAAAATATTGTCAGATTGTGCTATTAGGTGCCTGCTTTTTCACATATTTCAGGACATTTATACCCTTATGCTAGTAATTAAATTAATTATTTATCCCTTGTACACAGGCTTGAATTACTGTATGATTAGCTTGGGCACTTAAAAGTATAAGAACACTTGAAAGCAAAATCCAAGCATAGGTATTCCATAGCACGTCTTACAATCTAAATATTGCTCTTAGTCTAATCGAAGCAGCAAGAGTAGTCACAGCAGTTGATGGACTATTTTTCAAATTGATTTCAAAAATGTATTTAAGGGGATGATCTTCTACTCTAGATTACCTATTGATTTTTAATATGAAAAGCTCATTATATAAGCAGTAACTGCATATAAAAACCTAGCAAACCTTTGCATAAATCCTTTAATTGAATTTCCAGAGCCTGTGGTTCTACTTTTTTTTTTTAATTAAATCTATTTCTTTTTTTAAGTGTTACTGTGTAATTTGCATGCTGTGAAGTGGCCCTGTCCCAGATAAAGTGCCATTGATCCTTATTAAACCTCACCTCTGGGCTTGCTCAAAACTAACTGGAAAAATTAAAGTGTTCATGCTGCAATGCACTTATTGCTTGTGTGATAGGATTATGGAAAAAAAAAAAGAATAACATTAATTTCCAAGAGAGAATTTATAATGCAAGATTTTATTTTTTTCAATTTGATAATTAATAGCAAAATCATACCCTAAATATAAATTGTATTGCAGTCTGCAAACTGCAGTAGTAATTAGGAAAGATAATGTATACCTGATATAAACCCATGATGTTTTATATGGACACTCCTTTGGTATATTAATTTTTTTAAGTATTCAAAATGGTTATGGATTCAACCCAACAGCTTAAATAGAGATTTAAGGAAAGAAAAAAAAGATAAACTATGTAGTACCTTACATTACTAACTGTTTCTATTTTCTGTCTTGGACTTCAAATGTGAAAAATTACAGTCTGCAAATATTCATGGTAACATTTCTTATATTAGAATTATCACAATGAAGAAAAGTATATGAGTTGTAATACTATTTTCACTTTTTAAAAAATGCCTAACATTTTTTATATGAATAGCAATAAAATCTGCAAAAGAAATATTAATAATCAATAAGAATACAAGGTATGGCATATATTAACAGAGTTATAAAAATATTTGCAATGTGACTCAAAATGAAAAATACAGCAGGTTATGTATGGTTTAAAGTGTAATCAATTTTGAGGTTGTGTATGAGGATATAAATGATAAACACAAGTAGTAGCATTTTTAGTAAAGGGTGTTGCAAAAAAGTACTGTATTTATGGTCCATTCCATTTTTTTATAGATCATTAATGTAGAAAACAAACACAGCGTATCCATCTTCTCAGACAGTTTAAAATTCCATTAAATGATATTTTAAATGGAAATGTTGAGCTCATTTCATATACTGCTGTCTGCAAACACAGGCTGTACCGAAAGCACTGAGTGTAGCCTGGCTTTCCAGCAGGAGCTGATACCACAGAAGTTATGTTCAGGACTGGTCTGGATTTGGGGCAGAGGCTGATGGATTTTTTTTCCACTTTCAGCCTAGAGAGCTGCTAAATCTCTTCAGTCCAAGGCAGTGGTGGATTGCACTTTGTGTTCCCTGTGATTCAACCTGCAGCTTCCTTGGAATTGCCAATTGTAGCACAACCGTGTTCCCCAATGAAAGCATTTGTCCCATCTACACAGGAATTAGTGCAACTTGATTTCTGCTCCTTGCATAGTTAATAGAGAACAGTTTAAGTGCAATGTTCTCACTGATCTGAACCTAACAAAGTTGTGTTGAATTATATTAGTTTCTTGAATGTGGTAACTTTGTTTTAAAGCTCTGATATTGCTTTACATAAGCATTAATTATTTCTAAATCAGCCTCTCAGTCCCATTTCATACACCTGCTGGGATCACAGAATCACAGATTTTTTTAACTTGGAGAAAACTTCCAAGATCATGGAGTTCAACCTTTGACCAAACAGCACCTCATGCTACTGAGTGCCATGTCCAGTTGTTCCTTGGACACCTCCAGGGATAGGGATTCTTCCCTGGGCAGCCCCTGACATTGTTGAACAATCCAATGAAGAAATTATTCCTGAAAATGGTAACAATGACATGGAATAAGGGGTGTTTTGCTCCTTTCAGTACCTTGTTTGTGCCTTTGAGAACACTGTCCTTGCTTCCCCTGCAAAGTCCAAGGTTAAGCCTTGAACTTTTATTGTGCTCCATATCAGAATTATCTTATGGCCACTGGAGCTATTTGCTGCTGCTGGGATCACTCTGGACCCTGCTTATTTCTCTGCAATGTTGTGAATCTTGCACTAAAGGCTGGTTATGGGATGTAGCTCCTGACAGCAGTCTGCTGGCTCCTTCACTGCCAGGGCAGCATCATCTTCAGCTTTGGGAAATTCATGTGTTTCAGTTCCCTCCACCAACAGGCAAATATGTTTACTCCAAATTTATAAGAATAACATGAATGATTTTTTTTCATCATTATTTGTGTTCCTCCTCTCAGTGGCCCAGCAGTTTTCTGGTGGATCATTTCTCAGAACAGTTATTACATGTCCCATATTGCTCCTTGAAATGCGTTTCTGCTTTACGCTACGTACATCACAAGCATTCTGAAATTATGCCTAAGGAGAACAGTTTTAAAATTCATTCCTGGTTGTTTGTCAGTGGATTTGTTGTAGTTTCCTCATGGTCTTTAGTGGAGGAAGTAAGTGACAGTGATCAGTGAAGGTGGACAGTAAGATTTATAATGTATTTGTGCTAGCTGATTGCCAACAGAACTGGCCTTTCCCAGCGGTGCTGTACGCGTACTTGGAAAATCAATAGGGATTAGCCTATGACCCCCTTCACATACTTATACTGTGGTCTGCATTGCTTACCAATATTTCATCTGTTTCACTTAAATGCTGGTACTTACTCAATAATGTGTGGCTGTTCTTGCAAGCTACTAATTAATTTTTAAAATGCAGTATCACTTGAAACGGAGATAAAGCACACCTTTAGCATCAGAGGGAGAGCAGGGCAGCGGATTTGTGAATTTGCACTTGGTACCTTTAATTAAAAATCCTGCTTTGAAAGATTAAAGTTATATATTCAGATTTTAAAAAGTACTAAATCAAGTACAGAAACCTTTTCATGGTGGTTGCCAACAAGCTAAATTGTCAGGTTTGACCAGGTACTTGCTTGTTTAATTTTTTGCCTGGGTTTGCTGCTGAGTTTTTTCTTTTTTAGTTTTGTCTTAAAAATACTTGGTTTAAAATTAGGGGCTTTTGTTGTATGTTTGCTTTGTTTCCCTTTTAAATTTTAGGGGAAAAATATCTTAAATGTTTATAAATAAATATAATTCATTGATATTGAGCCTAGGGCATAGTCTTGACAGTGTGTTCATAGGGTACATAAACCATGTTGCATTTAAAGCACTAATGTGTTGAAAAGCTGAACAAATGAATCAGGTATTGTTTTTCCTTTGATTAGCTTAAGGAAAACTAATTCATCTTGAAATAGTATAAAAATGGTTTGTTATACAGTGTCAAATTTTTTACTTGAATTTCTAGTTTACCGTAGAGTTTGCCAAAATCCAAAGACAATGGCCTAAAGCAATTATTTTTTATGAGGTTGTTCTCCCAATAGAAGGATTTTAAAAATTCACAGTTTCTTATGCAAGTGTACCTATTCCCTAGAGTTACTTAGAGTTTCTTATTGATCTAGTAGCTGGTATTTGAATTGGTCGATGTACTCTGTAACTTGTTTAAGATACCCTACCTGAACTATTAGTTTAAATAATATATTCATAAATTGATTAATCATTACAGTAAGAGTTATTAGATGCATTTTTATATGTGATCTCTCCACAAGTGACTCCTGCTATAATAATCATGCATATATAAACAGAGATTCAGGTTTACTGAATACTAGTAGTACTCCTTATAACAATTATATTACTAGTAATAGTAGGTTTCTGCAAGAAGGAATCAACCTTTCTCTGTGTGAGCAGCAAAACTCTGTATGTTTATTTAATGTGGATAAAGTAATTGTAAATATTGATGTGTTTATTAGCCATGTTATGGGAAATGAGAGGAAAGAAGGAAGAGAAGGTGTGGCTTCTGTTGGCAGAGGCAGGTGGTTCTAAGGTTTGATGTGTGTTTGGGTGTGATCAGGTGCTGAGGGAGCTGAGCAAAGGCTGCAGGAAGATTTTAGGGTTGGGGTGGGAGGGCATTGCATGGCCTGGTGGGGCTGGACAGGCTGTGGGAGCTGACTGAAAACAAGGTGTGCATCCTGTGGCTTGCCCTCACCCTTTTAGGACTAAAAAGAGACAGATGAAGTACCTAGCCCATAGATATTAATTAAAAAGTGCACTTAAGGGGATGCAGCTGCCTTAGAGGGATTGCAGAAGAATTTGATGTGTGTGCCTTCGTTTGATAACACCTTGCTTATGGAAGGTCTGTGATGGTGTCAAAACTCATCCAGCACATTTAGTTGTTGTAAATGGGGGAATTTGTTGTGGTTAAATTTGGAACTTCAATTATGAGTAAGGATTAAAGTTTTTGCATGTTATTTTATTGTATATATTTTAATGTGTATAATAGGAATGTGATCCATTAAAGGAAAATGCAACCACCACAACTTTCATAGCAAAGATTGTAGCCTCACACAGCGGTCAGAGTGAACCTTTATCTACCACAGTGTGCATGGATCACAGCCAGAGCTTTGTGTTTTTTTAGAAAAAGAAATATCCTCCAAAGAAAGCTTATGTGTGCAGGGAGAACTAGGAAAATCTATTAATCAAAAGTGTCAGAACTCACTTTCTGAGCAGCTCTCTTCTTTACTCTGCTGAGTGGTGCAGAGTCCCAACAGCTTTAAACAATGTTCACTTTGATTTACCCCTAAATTCAATCAACAAATGTGAACACAGAATACATATACTTGCAATCTCACAATCAGACACATTATCAAATTAATGGTGTCTTTTAGTTAATAATCTGAGTGTAGTGTGGAAAATCACCCAGCTCCCATTTCAGCTTATTTCCTACATAAACTATTGTCATGAGCCCTAGACTCTTGCATTTTGCAAGTGAATAACTAGAGGAGGTTTTTCATATTTTAGTTTGAAAGCCATTTTGTTTCACCACATGCTTTTTCCGCTTCATAAATTCTACTTTAAAACATTCAACAACCTGCTAAATTAATATATACTGTGTTCTTTCTTTAATGGGTAGGGGAACTTGTCTCACAGCAGTGCATTTGTTCAGCTCTGTTTTGAAAAAGCGCTGCCTGCCGTGTGAAGGACATCTGCTCACAAATGAATGATTGTGCTTTTGATTCGGAGCAGCACCTTCACTTTAAATGCTGGCTGCAGATGAAAGGAACAGATTGCTGTGGTACCACTTTTGTGAGGATTCCTCTACCCAGCATGTGGCTTCATCCATTATTGAGAGCAAATCCACTTTATGCTACCACTCCTCGCTGCACTTATTTTGCAAACCTGATTCAGAATGCCAGCAAGGATCACTTTTCTACAAAGAAATAAAGGCCAGTTAGGAAGATTAAGCAGATAAATTATTTACAGTGTTTAATTGTCATTGTACAGATTTATTAAACTTCATGGTTACCTGGAAACCTAAGCAGGTGCTAGAAAAAAGTCCAATAAAGTTAAATGAAAAATGTTTTGTGTAAAATGAAATCCTTTTATGTGTGCCGTGTTCATATAAATGTCCCGGGTTTTTTGGTTGAGTGCCAAGGTTGACTTGCATTTAATGTTGTGATTATTATTATTTTTTTTCATAATCCAGTCCTAGCTCAAGCTTATTGTGATAGAAAAGACCACAGAATTCTCTGCTGGGTTGAGCAGTCTGTTGTATTACTGGGTGTCCTAGATGATAAACAGATGTACAAGGTATGCTTGGGAAATCTCAAAAGATTCCCTTTTTCTGGTATTAAAGACAGCTGAATTTTGTAGGGGAAAAAAAAACCTCTGCTAGCATCACAATACATTTTGGATTTTGCTTTAATGTTTATACTGAATAATTAATTTACTTTGTTGTTTCTTTACACACATTGACCTAGTTGATATTTATTTAATTATTGAATTGAGAGTTTAAATTTATTTATTTTATTTTTTAAAAATTTAGCAGTAGAAGGGTTGCCCTCCAGGAACAGCTTCCACATCCCTGCATACTGCTCACTAATATAAACTAATGAGCTCCATTAATGACCTGCCCACACAGTTGCAAAGAACCACCTATTAATCTGTCATCTTTGAATACTCTGAGAAAATTAAGACCACCAAGCAACCATGAATTCGAAAATTAAAAAGGCAGTACTGAACCTATTATATTCTAAAGATGAATGCCAAATATGTAGAAAATGACTGGTGACTAAATCCCATTGATTTAGTTAAGTAAAGTAACCCAGAAGCAAGGCAGAGCAAATGTGGGCTGAAGTCCTTCCTCCTTTTGGGTCAAGGGAGTTCTGACATGGGAGGATACCAGAGATTTGTATTTTTGAAGCAAGAGTTCAATTAAGATCTCAATTATTAGCAAAAAAATTTTGCCAAAGAGTGTGCATTTTAATACAAGATCCATTTGGTTACACTTTGGATTATTTTACAGAGAATTCTTAGGCCATTTATGGAAAAGATATTTTCTCCTGTGATGTTACAGTTTTCTTGGTATGTCCTATCTTGATTTAGTAGGAAGCTGTTGACCAGCTAAATACCCAAAGGGTTGCATTCCATGGCAGTAACAACGTGGATTAATTCTAGATGGGTTACTTTGTGTGGAAAATAGTCAAGAATGTTCAGATTTACCTGGTAGAATAATTTTGGGTTTAACCCACAATGTGACAAATGTATTGTAAAAATTAATGTCCATGACTTCCATTGTTTTGATTAAATTTGATTTATGCCACAATAGAAAATCTCTTATTCCTGACTCCTGCAATCAGGATTTTGATATGAGTATTCACATCTGCTTGTATGAAATTGCTTTATGGGACTTTTCCTATTATCAATTCAAACATCTAAAATTTAGCATTGCATTAAAAAAAAAGTCTGAGGTTGTTTGTTTGCTGGTTCTTTTTTAATAGTTTCATTTTTATAAAATAAATATCTGTAGCTAGCAGAAGTATATGATACTTGATCCCTTTTTCCTAAATTGTCCCATTGTTTGGAAGAGGCAGACTGGGGGCAGATTTCTGTGTATCTCTTGGGGTGGAATAAGTTTCAGTGGGTTTGTTTTGTTTTGTTTTGTTTTTTCCTACCATCAAGCCACTTTTTATGTATGTGACTGAATTCACTGGGGCCATCTCTGGAGTGGGATGCTCATCAGCTGCACCAGTGGGGTTGAAGTGGCCGTTGCTTTATGGCTGCTGCAGTTACCTTACATATATAGATATAATTAGTAAGCTCACTGCTGATGGGGGTGTCATATTGTTGTTGAGAATAAAGAGTTTGTAATACTTGGGGCTATAGTTAGTTGGTACTAATTTTTGTATTCCACTGGGTAAGCTTTGACAAAGACCTGTCATTTCCCAAATAAGCCATTCTTTTAAGAGAACATCTGTTGAAAGAGGCAATTTAAAATCTCCTTAAAATCTAGGGCATAATTAACACTATAGGGATACAAATATTAGTTTTCTAGAAGCTATTTCTTTTTTGCTTTATCTCGATGTTCAGTAACCTTTTCAAGGTTTTTTTTTCTCTCCTTTATCGCCATTTGCAATTAATTTGCAATTCTACATTTAGTACTAACAACTGAACTAAACCAGTAAAAATTATAACTGTAGCCCACTGATGTTAATTAGAAAAGAGGGAAAGTCCTGCAGCAGGTTGGCATGGCTGTCTTCAGTGACAGCAGGTTAAAGATGTAGGACATCTGTGTTTTTGGAGAGCTCTTTGGATCTCAGTATTAAGCCATTTTTAAGCAATGTTGTATGTTAAAGTTATTAAAATAAATTGAAAAAAATCTGAAGTTTCGACAAAGTAAATTGGAGTAAAAGCATGGTATCTGCCATCTAAGAAAATCTGATAGAAAAAATTATTATAAGTTTTGGATTTAATCACCTGCTGTAGCGGCAGGCGTCTCTAAAGAACTTGTTGTGAACACTTTAGCAGCTTTCCTGGTCACAGGAAACAGCAGTTGCTTGCCTGTTTATTTGCTAACAAAGTGGGGAAAAAAGCATGTGAAATTCATCCCTTTTATAAGCTGAAGCTGATAAAATACTGTATTAGGCTTTGAGCCATTATCCTTAATATTGGCTTTTAGCTATGTCTATCCCTCCCTTAATTGTATGAAATATAGTGAGATTTTTGTAGCTGGAAAAAAAGTCTTCATTAATGCTCTTGCTAAATAAAAATGGCAAGTACTGCTGGGCTAAACCAGGAAAATATATCCACACTTTGGGTCTGAACATATTTAAGAACATGGAATATGAATCATGAGTCATTTATCCCTATTTTAACACAGTTCTGTATGTCAGTCTGTTTTTACTAAGTCTCCTTTTGGGACCTAACTGTCTTTACTGATTATTAAAATGTAACTTTTTCTTACATTATTTGAAAATACCTGACCACATGGCTGAAGCAAACCATTGCCTCAGAGGAGACGGCAATGAAAATGGTGTAGTCTCAAATCTTGTATATTTAATTAAAATGGCTACTATACAGAGAAGCAGTATTCCCACACTGGAATTCCTGTTATTCATTACCTTACTTCTTTCTGGAAAATTGCAAATTTATTCTTTATAGAGCTCAGGCATAAAAGCTGTCTGTTGCACTAATGTGGAAAATGTTTTCCTATTACACTGTTTCCATGCAAATAACAAATTAATGCAGCTTGTAGAAGAATCTAATCACTGTAATTCAACATTCAGGGGAGCAAAAAATGATCATACTTGTCTTCACTCTTCCAAGAATGACACCAGATTTCAGTTTTTTAATGCATGGCCTATTTAGCTCATTAGTTTTAATATACAGGTTTAAAAGTCTTTCCTTGAGCAATAGTTTCAAAACAAGATGTTAAGCTCCCCAAGTCTGTAATCTCATCTCAAGATGTGGTTATGGCCTTGCAGCTATCCTGCTATTTTATGCCCAGTCTTTACACATCAATCTTGTATTGTATTATGTCTTTGAGAGATTTAATTTATGCAGAGGGTCATTACAGCTTTCATTTGTCTGTACAGAGGGACCCTGGGGACAAGAATGCATTAAAAATCCACTGCCCCCCAACCTTTTTGGTGATTAGAAGTCTTAACTGTGCTGCTGAACACCCTAATTTGAAAAATGGGTTAGTTTACCAAACTTGTTTCATGCCATATCAGAAATCAGCAACTTCTTAAGACATCTTTGACTGCTGGCAATCTCACCTCTGCTGAATTTGGCTTCCACTCCTTTTACACCTTTTAGAAATACCTACAATTGCTTGGTCTGTCTGCATTTATTCCTTGGCCTTTTTGCTGGTCTGCTGTAGACCCTTTGCGTGCCTTTTGCCATGATTTGTGTAGCCTGTTTCATGCTGCTGTCCCTTTATGCACTTCTTTTAGGTTCCAAAATGATTTAGGGTGAAAGAAGTAATGGTGATCTGTTGAGTCA
This sequence comes from Cettia cetti, assembly GCA_013401135.1. Classification (NCBI taxonomy): domain Eukaryota; kingdom Metazoa; phylum Chordata; class Aves; order Passeriformes; family Sylviidae; genus Cettia; species Cettia cetti. The sequence goes on along the minus strand of VZUI01035486.1, from coordinate 109,740 downwards.
GAGCAGCAGCTGCCCTCCCACAAGTGTTTTTTATTAGTTCTACTTTGAAACACATTCAAAAATGTAAAACAGAGAAGCAAAGAAGATGAAGGCTCTTTCAGTAGAGGACCTGATGCGAAAAGATCCAAAAATGGGACTAAATGATTTTTGACTGGTTTTTGTCAAGAAGTGGAAAATGGTTTGAATGATTTTTTTTTTCTTTTTTTTTGTAAATCTGGGACTTTTTCAAATCCTGCCTTGAACTAAAAAATAAAATTAGGTCTCATCTTTCCTTGCCTTTTCCCACACCAAATTAATTTCTGTTTCTTGGTCAGAATTTAGTGTCAAAGGAGTGTGATCTCGTTGGTCTTAACAGGCCTAACTCTTGGTGGGATTGTGGATGCACAGCTCCTCTTATGTTGTGATAATAATTTGAAAAAGACTGACTTCCAAAATCTAGACAGTAACAGTTCTTTGGAAATGCTAACTGAAATGATGAATGTAAATCTCTGGTGTTGTGTTTGCTTCTTTCACTGAAGAAAAAGCTAAACAACCCCAAAGCTGAAAGATAAACTCATTTAAAAGGCACCAAGTTAAATGTTAAAACTTGATTGGTTGGTGGGCTGTTTCCAGGTTTGTCTTCTGTATTTTTTGTGACAGCTGTTCTGGGAAATCTATGAGATGGAATTTGTGCAAGAACCAAAAATGACTTTTAAAAAATTTTTGTTAAAAACTCATATTGCACACTTTACCACAAAGTTAAAGGATTTTAGCTGTATGTAACTTTTTAACAGATTTTTTAACATTGGCTGATAAATGAAAAGGAATTCAAAGCTGAGTGGAATACAGAAAAGCTGCTCATAGTTTCTGGTTTCTTAAGTCAGAGATTATATTGTCAGATTTTATGAAATACTCAAAAATGATGCTGTGTAAACCCTCATCTGCTGATTCTCTCTCCTTTTATATTTGTAACAGACAGTTCAGACTTGGCAAGGATTTGTCCAAAACAAAATGCTAATTAAGATTTTTCACTCTGCTAACGAGATGAAGTTTAATAGGTTCTTCAGGCAAAAAGGATAGGTTCTGTCCTAATGCATTATATTTCTGAACTTGCAATTTATTCAGTAATTAACTTTTCTTGATGACAATGGAAATGCTAGCCTTGCATGCAAAATTCATTTTTGTCTTTTCTAAATGTACAAAACATGTGTGAGTGCATTGTACAAGAGATTGGAGGAGTGAAATCCCAAAAAACTTGAGGGAACAGAATATTTGAAGAATATTATTAACTCTATCAAATTATATAGCTGATGTGCTTTGTGACAGAGCAGCTTATTAAGCTGAGTATTTTGTGGAAGGAAAGTTAGAGCAGGATTGTAGTCTGTAAGTGTCTTGTTAGTGTTCCCTAATTCTTTTCAGAGATACAAACCTGGCATTTTTTCCTTCTTATATTATTTCATAGAATTTGCAGTACTTCTGCCATTTCCCTTTGTTATCCTGAGGAGCCAGTTATTCCAGCTCTGTTGTATTTAGTTTATTTTGGGCATAAAATGCTTAAGTTTCTACAGGGTTTCTCAGCAGGGGAAGCCACCCCCAGGTAACAAAAGGCTCTCCTTGAGTCCCCACTTTCTTGCATTAGCAGTTCTCTGGAATTTCAGTGTAATTCCTGTGCATATATTCCCATTATATGTCAGCTCAATGCCTGCCAGAAGTACCTGAAATAAACTGTCTCAAATAACACAGCTTTTTAAAACATGATACCCTAGAATGAGTGTAAACTTCAATCCTCCTTTCCTCATGTAGGAGTCTGAAGTTAAAACCAGAATCACTAAGTGATTTATAACATGTATTTCAACATCCAAAAGTTCATTAAAGTTTCAGTGCTGATCTGTGAAAAATACAGTTTATTAATAATAAAAGCATTTGCAACATCTTCAAGGCACAGCACAAATATTAGCTCGGTTTTGTTATGTAATGTGCATGGGTGTGTAAAATGATGTATGGGTGAATTATCTATCACACACCAATTTTAAAATGTGTTTTAGCTTCTTATGACTTGGGGAGTGGCTTAAACAATGTTATTATTCTTGGCTACTGATAGCTGCAGTCACTTCCAAATGGGAATACATTGCCCTGTGTGCAGAACTTAGGAGCTTCAATCAGATCATGTTAATAGCAGTAGTGCCCCATTTCAGGAAATGCCCCCTATGACATTAGATTCCATATTCCTGGCATATTTCTACTAAAATAAAACTAATTGAAAGAATGTATTGCCCAAACCATGTTCACATTTGAAGTCTATTATTTCAGTTATTAAGGGTTGTACATCCCAAGAGCATTTAAGATCATCCAGACACTTTGTTTTTATTCTTTGTGGCTCAAGTTAATCCTTTATTTAAGAAACTGCAGGATACCCACAGCAAATATCCAATGGACAGTCAGATTCACAGTCTGATTTTTTGAGCCATTAGATCAACTTATGCCAATATTTTATTGGCAAAAACCCCAAACTTAATAAAGGTTACCTTCATACAGTTTTTCTTTCACATATATGATTTTTAGAATTCACTTGAAAAAATTCAGGCCAGGCACCATGTATTTTAAATAAAATAATTGACTTGTTGATTATTTTTCTGTTGTAACCCCTCTGTAGGGAGCTGGCAGCCAACTTGGACTTCTTTTTGTGTGTTTATTAGCAGGTCATATGAATGAAGTAAATATTTCAGTCTCTGTATCATCTTCCAGGAAATAACAAAACTACCTCCACATGACGTGCTTGCATATGCTCAGTATTAAAAGCTAAATTGTTTTTGTGAAGATACATATAGAAGAAGGTAATTCCCCCAAAAAATTGTGTGTGAGCATATATTTTATGGGTAACCAACCAACCAACCACCCTGCCCTGCTTTTTAGCTGTAGCTAAAAGTGGTAAGCACATTTTTTTTCCTTGACTTAAATATTTTGTTTAAGGAAAGCTTTAAATAGATAATATGAGAGGGTTACCATGAGATGGTAGGTAAGATTTGAGGCGATTTCATTCCTTGTGTTGACTTCAGTGCATTCAGGAATGGAACACACTGTAGATTTTTTACAGTAAAAAGCCTCTAAAATTTTGAGTTTAGAGGCCAAAAAAGGCTAGTTCTTCATGTGGCACCTTTGAAATGAGATTCTCTAAGATCTCTGCTTAGGCTTGGCAAATGTCCCACTGAAGCAGGCAGCAGTGCTGTGCCAATGTACAGTGGCAGGGGCTTCCCTGCTCTGGGTGGGATGTACCCAGATTTGAGGGCTGCCTTTGCCACTCTTGCTGCAAACTTTCCCTGTTCTCACTCTGAAGTTTGGGCTGGAATTTAAAAAGTGATCTCTACTAAGCCTTAAAAGCAGGATGAGTGTCATTAGGGAGAATGTTTTAAAACTATTTGGGTACTCTGAAAAATTATTAGAATTTTGAAGGGCTTTTCTACTACAATTTGTATTAAATGTTTTAATCAATAATTTTAAAAAAATCAGTGTTTCTTTTATACTCAATAGCAAAAAACATAACTGGGTTTTAATGCTACAAGAAACATTTGCAATGAAACTTAATTCCTAATTTTTTTGTTGTCTGGTGGAACATCACCACTGTTTTTGCAGTGGTGCTGTCACTCAGTGTTGCAAGTGAATTGGTTTCAGTTAGACCCTGAATTTCATACATGAACAATGCACACAAATAGGGAATACTACTTCCACTCAATTCATGGAGTCTGGGTTGTCCAGTCCTATTTGTTAATTTGTAAAATTTCCTAGATTATAACTCTTAATTTTTCAGCTTTTTGCACTTTTATTGTGGCTCCAGCATAACCAACAACCCAGACCCCTTCATATCTCCTATAAATCAAGGTGTTTGCTGCTGACATCCTCTACCTGTCAGCTTAGGAAATATCAAAGCACACCTGAACAAAGCACCCTGCAGTTCTTAATTACTGCATCTTTTTCAGCTGTCAGTGTCTTTCACATTCACTACACACTTCCTCTTTTCTGGTATTAGGTTGTAACACAATCATTTTTGGGTTGGTAAGGACCTTAAAAATCACCTAGTTCAAATCCTCCTGCCATGTGGTGAAGGGGTAACATTCAAAATGTTTTATTTCCTTTCTTTTGTGCGTTTGTTCTGTTTAGGCTCTTGTTGCAAACTTACAGGCTGCTTTTCTAAGTTTCAGATTTACATTCAGTTTGGAGTGACCTTGTCATTGTCTTCTCTCTACATCTCCCCTAACCATGCATAGCAAACCTCTCTTGTGCTGGCATGGTAACATCTCTAAATGTCTTTTATAAATCTTTCATTCTCTTAAGCACTTCAGAGTGAGGAAAATTGTCTTGCAAGCAGCCTTGCCCTCACTGTGCTCAATAAGACACTGCTTGTCTGTGTACTGCCTCTGAATACCTTTACTGAAAAGCTCCATATTGTACATTGCAGAACTTGAAAATCACTGGTTCCTCTCCAGTTTAGAGCCCTAATTGCCAAGATATTTAACCCTTGTAAATTGTGCAATGGAATCTTGAGGGCTGGAAATGGAAATAGATGTAAAGACATTCCCTGATTCAGTAGCCTGTCACTGATCTAATTTCAACCCAATTTCTAGCAAGGACGACTTCAGGAATTTATAAAGGCTAGGTAAGAACACCCCACCAAATTAAATGGGAAAAGGAAGGAATTTTATGTTGCTCATTTTCTTGAGGGACTTGGGATTTTGTACAAGTTCACAACAAAAGTGAATTTGCCACCAAACAGATACTTATTTTAATCCAGAAAAGCTTCTTTAGTGGAGATGTCCACTGTTGGGAACAAAACCACTCCAAAGTGATTATGCCACCTTATTGCTTAGATATCCTCATATATTTCTTGTTATTCTAGTTGAGTACTACATTCAGACAGAGGTTGCCAATAAAGTTTATTGTAGGAGCTAAGTGTCAATATCTGTAGTACCCCCCGCCTAGGGTGCTTGTAATTAAAATGCCACAGATAGTCTGGGAGAAGCATGAAAATTTGATGGCAAATTGATTTCAGGTTCATCTTGAAATTTGTCCTCAGCTGGACTCAATACTGCTGGCAGACATTGGATGGCTTTTGTCAAAAGGGTTTGCTGGGATGAGACAGAGATGCCTTGATCTGAATATTAAATACAGTGCTCTGCTTATGACAGTTTGCTTACTGCTAACATCTTCCTTTTTATACACATTTTATTGTGTGGGGAATGTTTAGGGTGGCAGCACTCTATTTTACTTAGGAAAATACATTGCTTACAAATATTCTGGCACACTAAAGGGCTGATTTATACCATTAGCTTCAAACCTAAATATACAGCCTCAAAACTTCTGAATTCTGCAGAAATTTCTAAGATTGGGCTGAGCTACAAAAAGAAAAAGGACTCTGATAAGGTAATAGTCAGAATTTGTGTCAGTGATGGTGCTAGAGGAGGGGTATCCCATGTAAAGGAATCCTTATTTAAAAGAAAAAGTTATTTTTCTTCTTTTCCTCAAATAGTTTTATTTATAAAGAAAATACTTGGAGAAAATATAAAATACCTTTTCTGCTGTCAAGTTAAGATCTTATAGTATGTCCAGTATAGGCCTCTATTTTTACAAATCTGTTTTTAGCAGTAACTTTTGGCTTTATTAGGTATTTAAACAATCTCATGAGGAGAAGTGATTATTTTAAAGTATTTTACAAAATGTGAACACTGCTGTGAGATCAGAAAATAAAGGAAAATGTTATTTATTTGAAATATGTTCTGTCTTTCAGGAGCACAGATTTTTGTTAATATTATTACAGAAATAATTCTGATTTTTATTTTTTTTTTGGTAAAGCAATTGTACATGTTGCTAAACCCCAGTTTTAACTTAGTCGTTACTTATATTTTTATTCAACAACACTTAAATGGCTGAAGTTGTAAGAAAAGGAAAATGAGAGTGGGACAACTGGTGGGAAAGGCCAAAATTGGATGGAAGCTGAGCTGGTGGGTGACATCCCTGCCCGTGTCAGGGGACCTGGAGTTTAATGATCTTTAAGGTCCCTTCCAACCAAGACATTCTGTCATTCTGTGAAAGAAGGGAGAGGAAGGAATATCCCAGAGTAAGAGTGGCTGCTGAGGGCTGTGGATCTCCCAGCTGTGGGAAGATTCAGGGAGGGTTTATCACGACATCCTGGTGGGACAGCTCCACTTGAATTTTCAGCTCAGTATGTGGACCACAAAAACTGAAGTGGTGTAAAATGTTTAATATAACTTAAAAATTGGTAGCACTTTAATATTTCTCTACGTCTAAATGATGCAACTTTTTGCAAAATTAAAAAAGTGATTTTGGGCTTAGCTTGGAGGACTTTTGGATCTACTCCTGTTGGAAATGAGCTACTGTCATGATGATAAAAATTAAGCCTGGAGAGTGTAAATTTATCGTTTTGTTTAATTTTGATTTTTGGAATTCCTGAACTGTTCACTCTTACCATTTGATACTCTATTCATCTTATCCTTCTCCTCCCTGCAATATTTAAAACTAAAATAATTCTCACCTTCTGCACTGGAAGGCGACTCTCTTAGGTGCCTGAGATCCAAACTGAAGTATCTGATCTCATTTCAAATGGTCAATTTATTTCCTCCTTTCCTGACACAGGTGAAATTGTGTTTTTATTTCCAGCTATGATAGATTTGTTCACTTGGTAAATATTATATGGTACAGGAGTCTTTATTTTTTCATATAATCTTTGTTTACAAAGTCAATACAATCACTTGGAAAATATGTAGCAAACACTGCAGTATATTAGAATCTTGTGTATTGTGTTTGCTGTAGGTACAAATTCAATACAGCAACTCTCCAACAATTGACATGTCAAGTAATATATCAACTGTTGGTATATTACTTTTTGCTCATCCTATTACTACTTATCAAAACCAGCTCACCACCCACACTCCCCTTCTCATTAAGGGCTGTTGCTCCAGGAGGCTGAGCAGAATCCAGCCTGGCTGATGGGAAGTGCTGTTTCTCAGGAGCCTTGGCAGAGATGTCATGTTTGGAACAGATCTGGGTCCCAATTTATTATCAGTGCAGAAATCACACAGAGGCAACACTGAATTTTTAATGAAGAAAATTATTCTCTTAATTCACTTGGAGGAAAATTAATTTAAATGGATGGTAAACCATTCCCACTTAAAAATTGTTTCCCACATATAACAATATAAATGTAATTGAAAGGGGACTTTTGCATATTTTGAATTAACTTTGCTGTTACTTCTGCCACTGTAGTTTCCCTGCAAATGTGTTTTTTAGTCTTTTCTCTCAATTGTGAATTGTCTTGTATGCTGTGCAAAATACAAGAAAAATGGATTGTAAATGTGAGTTATATCAGGTGAGTTTCATTCTGCTCCTGACCTGTTTGAGTGACTTGAGCCTCTCATTTTTTGTTATCTGTGACTGGAAAGCATGGCACCTACACTTTTATATTTTACAGAATGTTTCAGATTCATAGCTGAAAACTCTTGTATGCTTAATGTTACTAGTAAATATGAAGTTTTAACAGATTATCTTTTTTGGCCATCTTTCCTACCTGCTTGTTCTAAATGTTTGTCCTCTGGGTTAATCATTTAGAGAGTGTTAGTACTTCTTCTCCAAGGCACAAAGTTTTGTCAGGTGAACCAGACTGTACACTGTGAATGAAAAACAGTTGTTTTGGGGCTTTTTCTGGACAGCTGACGTGACTGTTCCTGCTTTCTTGCATAGGAAGAATTACAAATCACGAGTGCCAAGAGGTTACACTTGTTCTTGAGCTTGGAATCAAGCTGTACTTCATCTTGCCCAGTGTTGCAGCCCTTTGGGAATTCGCTGTTTTGTGAGAAATAGGGATGATGCTAACATGACGTGTATTTATTAGAGGTAAAATAGCCTTAGTCTTTTATTTATTTATTCCTCCTTTCTTCTTCAAAACTGATGTGCAAAGTGGGCTGGCATTTCTTCTAGGGAAGCTGGAACACCTGCTTGTCACCAGACTTGATTAATGCCCATAGAGGGATGGAAAAGAACATTTTGAGGACTGAATAAGTTTTCTTGCCACCACACACCATTGAACAGTATTTGGTTGATAGCCCAGTTTCTGGAAGCTGTTTCCCATTATTTATAGTCATATAAAGTTTGCAGTTATGTTATAGTTATAATTAATTTACTGGTTGATCCAGGTTGAAACACTTCCACTACCACCCAAGACCATGAATTTGCAGTATTTATTTGTTTAGAAGTTACTTAGGATAGTATTTTTTCCCAAGTCAGTCAAGAGAATTTGCATCAAAATTTTAGAAGGAAATTTGGTGATTTACTATTATATTTAAGAATACTTAGGTTCTTTTTCAAGCTGTTACAGCTTTCCCATATATCTTTCAGTTGCCTCTCAGTTCGTCCTTCTAGTCCCTCCTTCCTCTTTCAAATCCTATGAGAAAAATAGAGACAAATATACCTAAAGAGAGGGTGGGATGGATGTTTAAAAACTGACAGGAGGAACAGAAAACTATTTACTGTTGTATTGCTATGATTAACTGATACATGAACATGAAACACAGTAATAATTTGGAAAATGCTTCTGTCTATGGCTCTATGTTGGATACTGTGCAATAGCAAGGATCAAAAATGCTTGCAAAAGATTTTTTTTCAGTCATGTGCTGTTATCCCCAATAAATCTTTGCATTCATCCTTGTAATCACACTTATGATGTTTTCCTACAGAACAATGATAATTAAGCTGCACTTTGAATACAATCTCATTATTCAGTATACAAAGTCATTGCTATCTTTGAGCCCCTCCCTGCCTTCAAGAGCTATTACATGACCTCCAGATCTCTCTTAGACTCCATGTATTACCATTAGAAGACATCCACACTGGGAAATCACTCTGTTCCTGTTTTTGATTAATATTTTATCAGCCACGAGAGGAAATGGTATTCTTTAGCAACACTAATAAGTAATTGAGCAGATGAGATGTCCCTGCTACTTTGAAAAAGCTGTATGCAGAGGCTGTAAAAGAACAGCTTTAGATACGACATAAGATAAATGGGGAAAAAAAAACCCTAGAAGGTGCTGTCTACAGTGAACAGTCAGTAAAAATATCAGCAGAAAATGAATAGTTACAACATCATTGTTAACATTAGGTTGTCAGGAACATGGTAAAAGGATCTCTTATTCAAATTGGTGTTCAGAATATGTTCTCACAGAGGTGATTGATCCATTGGCTTTAGATAAATTTTAAAGAGAGTCAATGAAAAACCACATACAATAGACAGTGGGAACTGATAGTTGTTAAATAGAGAAGTTGTCCAAAGGCTTTTTCAGCTGCTGGTGGGCAACATCAAGCAATGCACTATCAACAAATATTTAGGGGTGGCATTTTAAATGATTCTTAAATACTTGAGGGTTTGAGCTGAAGGAAACTATTGGTGTGAGCGGTCGTATTTCAGTGAATAACAGTGAATAATTTCAGTGACAGATCTCTTGGCATACCTGTATCTTTTGCTGGCTCTGATGGAAAAGTCTTCACTTAATGTTTTATTTCATTTTACTGTGTTTCCCTGGTTTGCTGGGTCAATTTTTCATGAATGGAAAAGATAAATTTGGAAAGCCCTGTTGCATTATTGGCTCACAGAAATTCTATTGATTGATATACTTACAGAGAAACATCTGTGATGAATCATTTTATACCAAAGTAAGTGAAGTGAAGACACAAGAAAAAGATGTCTTAGACATCTAAGATTCACTGTTTCTTCCCCCAACAAGAATATAAGCTTTTATGCTCTTATTGGAAAGGATGTTGGAGCAAATGCTGGCAGTACAGTCATGATGATGCTGTGCTGATTTAAGATCTCTGTTGTCCAGTAATTATTTTCTTCCGAAACTCTGTAGGAAATTTCCAGGTGTGTGTTGTTACTGTCTTTGTATACTATTGGTGTGGTCCTTTGGGTGCTTATAACCAGGTATTACTTGTCAAGCTTAAATTATAAACTGGTGAGAATTTATGTTGTCCCCAAAACAGTAGAGGAGAGAGGAGTATGATAGTCAATAGTATTGGTCCTTATGGTTTCAGGAACACTTCTGCCTCAACCATGCATGAGAAGTTACTTGTTTTGAGTCTTTAAAATCTGCAGCCCTTCCCCGAGATTGCAAACAAGAAATGTGAAGTAATGGATTAACTATATTGTCATAATAATTAAATAATGTACATAAAATATGAAGTGTTATTAAAAAAACCCTAGGAATTACTATTACTTTATTCCCCAAAGTGAGAGAGATGTGTGTGTGTGTATGGGGACTACTCTGTATCTTAATGCTAGGATTAATGCTAAAATGGACGTTATGAATTAATCATGGGATTTAATTTGCCAGAATTATTTTTTTGGCATTGAGCCCCTGTAATTAGCATTTTAAACACGAGTGTTTTTGGTGATCTTTATGACAGTCAAAGCAAAACCTTCTGCCATTAATTTCTTCAGAATTGTTTAATAGGCAAGAACTAATTTTGCAACTAGATTTGAAAATGAAATGGGTTTGTTTAATGTGATGGGTGATAATGGCCTCCTTGAGTGTAAGTTGGTCTCATTTCTGTAAAATCATTTGGTTTAGCATTCACTGAACGCTTTGGAGAACTTGGGCAGAAGGAGGAAAGAGATTTTAATTTTTTTTTCCATGTGCTCTGTGTTCTAGAGGGATGTTTCCTGCCCACACAGCCATATTGTGTTAATCACCATGTGACTCAAATATCAGGTGTGTTTCAGACTACATGTGTGAGCTCAGACATCAACCAGCCTCCTGAGGTGTGGAGCAGGGAATGAGGATACCAACAGAGTACTTTGTTGACTTGGATAAGTCAAGTTGTTCTTCTTATTGTACTTAACTCAAATTTAAAAAAAAAAAAAAATAAAAATAATAATAAAAAAAATTACAGTTGAATATATATGTAATTTTTTCCCCCTAAATATTTAGCCAAAGATGGAAATAATTAATTTATCCTATATCCATCACTGCTACCCAGTTGAGATGCACTCAGCAGGTTTATTTTGTCATTTGGAATTTACCAGCTGTGTGCTGTTGGCTACCAAGGGCTAGGAACTGTTATTCCAGTGGCTACTAACAGCAAGTAGATAATATATTTTCCCTTTCTCTAATAGTTAATAGAAAATGAGAGGCTGACAGGGTTATCCAAGTGGAAAATCCTGGTCTTCCATTCATTTCCCCTGGGTAAATCATACTTTGTATTATACAGGTGCACCTGAATGCCCAGCAGTTGTAGGTCACAGTCTTCACTTTGCCACTCTTGATCGGTCTAAAAGGAAAAACAACTTGCTGGCACGCTTGAAATGGTGGAAAGTATTATCCACTGCTGGGTGGGGATGTCAGCACAGTCTCAAGAACAGGAGTTTGTAATTCTAACCAGAATACATTGACTCTTTCAATTTTGCCCCACTGAGTCACTGAGCTGTGTGTCCCTTACAGACTTGGAGATCTCTGCCTGGTTGTGAGTGAGAGCAGGGATTGAAATGGATTGAAATGGATTGGAGCAGGGCTGAGAATGCCCAAATGGTGCAAACAGAGGCCTTGAGTGCTCAGCTGTGCTCTTGGACTGCTTTGCTCTATTGATGCTCCTCTCCACTGAGTTAAGCTGTGTTTATTTTCAGCTGTTTGGAGGGTATCAGCAGTGCAAAATGAGATGCTCTTTCTCTCTCTTCCAGACTTCCATCCCTCTTAAGTTAATTTTCCTTTTATTGTTGTAATTAGAAAAGGGCCTTGATCACAAATGTAGTCTTGCTCAGAGTTCAGAAACAAAGTTGTGCTTGGATCTTGGGGATTTGTGTGCATCCCTCAGATATAAATGGTAAACAGAGCTCCTTTACCCCCTCTCTCACAAGCATGTGAGAACTCTGACTTGTGAGCCCTTACCCTGAGACTGCAGTAATTTCATTAGCCAAAAGTGTAATTACATTATGAGAAGAAACAGCAGTCTCAGATTTCATGGCCTCCTCTGTTTTCTCCCCAGTGTGCCATAATCTAGATAAGGCTAAAGTTAGGTTTGGGTTTATTTATATATTTGAAAATAATGTGATCTCTCACAGCTGTGAATTAGATATGATGAAGAAAATTAATCAAGATAACTCATGAGTTTGATGTTTGTGCTGCTTTCAAATAACATCCTTTATTTTTTTTTCACTTTACTACACCTTACCTATTTTGTCTGTCACAGTTACTGGAAGGAGAATTAACAAGAACAATAGATGGGAGAAGAATTATGCTTCTCATTGTTATGAGAAAGAATTGATTAGTTGTAGTTAATTGGTGTGGTTTCTGAGTTGTAACTACACTACCCTGTGGTGCTACACACCAGACTATCCAATGACTGTCAGGGCTCCATGGGATATTGATGGAGAGTATTGCAGACACTTCCTCCTTTCCTTTAACAGTTTTTAAATATCCTATTCCTGTAGAATGTAACAATCAAATACATAAATATTTTCTTTTTAACCAAACCTGTTGTAAATAACATCAAATGAATGATATTTTAAATGGAATTTTCTTAGCTTCTATTGGAAGTGTATAATCTTAGCATTTCCATAAGCATCCAAGAGAGTGTTTTTGTGTGAGTTAGTTTGGACATCAATCTGGCAGAATCACTATTTCCTACACAGAAGATTTTTTCATACTGAATTTGGCTTAGATTTTGAAAAGAGCAGGTCATCTATAATTGATACGAGAGTCTGTGGGAATTATGCTTAATTGTGAAATGTTCAGTAACTGCTCTTGAAAGCTGCAAAGTACATTTTGGGTTGCTGTGAGCCAAATTTTAATGACTTTCCTGCCCCAATGCTGCTGTCTAAAATTAAGATTCTATCTGAGGTACAGCAATTTATTTTGTCAATGTATATATATATATATGTATATATATATATATACATACATACATACATATATATCTCAGTGCAAGAAAGTCATAGATTGTTTAGTTTATGTAGGTAAATATAAGATCTAAACCATTCCAGTTTATATTCATCGTAATGATCTTGAAGAAAAGAAAAAAAATCTCGTTTTTGTTCTAGAGAATTAGAAATCAGAGACAAGATCGAGCCAGGGCTTCCAGTCCCTGTTAATTATTAATGAAAAGTACTGTGTAAATACTAAAGCAGAAAAAGTTTTAATGTCTTTGTTCCTATGCTGCAGCTGAATTGCCTGACAGAGACAAGCTTGGCTGGGGCACCTCCAATGAACACCTGAAATCCATTCCTTGTAGCTAAAGTGATTTTATTCAGACATAGTGCTCAGTGCTGAATGAGGCCTGAGGGTTTATAATCAGGATTTTGGCTTTCTGCATTGGTTATTACTCTTGTTTTTGAGAGGAGAGTTACCTGCTGTAGTTGAGATCGTGTTTTGGTTTGTTGAATGTACCCTGCCATTTTTACCCTTGAATTTTTGACAGGAGCAGACACTCTTGATTTCAAAAGCCAGAGTTCATTATGTTATTGAAACCTTTTAAATGTCTGTTTACTTCTCCTCTTTATAGACTACTGCATCTGAGATAACAACTGGCTTGCAACAGTGAGTTCTGGGCTGCAGTGTGACAGGTAGCAGCACTATGTTCAGGGCATGCTTTATGTTTGTTTGAAGAATAATGTGGCCATTCTTGATAGACTGTAATTTTTAATGGGTTGAAAATACAGATATTTCATGTCTATTTACATTTCAAATCTGAATTAATAAAGGACAAGTTCTTCTACACCTGCCTATAGCTTCTAGGATTCACTAGGCTGTTAAAAATATTTTTATTTTGTCTCCAAAGCAGTGCATTGACATGCAAGTGTGAACTGAAGTGTGTGCACCAATGCTGTGACTGCACCATTGTAATGAAGATGAAATGACTGTAATGATGACCTTTCTGTGCCTTTGTCTATACCATGCCCTTCTCTTTAACTGAACACCTTTCAAATGAACATGTTCTGAACTCTTGAACTGTTCATTCTGTTCACTGAGCTTATTGCTCAATCTGCAGTTTATCATTATGTGTCTCCAAAGACTTTGTGTTTCCTTATATTTGACATCTAGATGGAATTTTTCATAACCCTTTACTAGTCATAAATTGGATTGTTAGGGGATTAAGTTAATCTTGTTTCTTTATAGTAGACTCAGATTTTTAAAGCCCTAATTTAGAAAGGTTTCTTTATTTGTTACTCTCCAATCTGCAAGAATGGAAAAAACCTTAATGCCATAAGATTTTGTATTGCTGGAATTATTTATTTCTTCTCATTTTGAAGTGAATAGTACCTAAGAGGTACACTTGAAAAGTTGTTTTGTCATGTTTTTCCCGTATTACTATTTCTTCCTTTTTATCTAAATAGCAACCTCTGAAAATGACCCAAAGCAGTGCCTCATCAGATAAGCAGTGTGTCAGTGAATGGAATGCAGAAGAATGTGTATTTTTCTCGTTCCGTTGGGAAGGGAAGCAGGAAAAAATGACTTACCACTTGCAGAAAATTGTTGTGGTGGGTTAGTCATAACTTACCTTTTGGTTTCCTTATTAGAAGGTACTCCTAACAATTTATGTATTTTTTATTAACCAATTAACAGCTCATATTAAAAATGAAATTAGGGCAACAAAAGCCTACATATTTTTAACAGTGCTTTGGATCTTTCTGTTGTCTAGTGGTAATATTGCAGGTAATATTGTTTTATTTGATTACTTCAAAGAAGTTTTTTGCAGGAAAATTAAATATTCTGTGATATAAGCTGTGTGATAAATTCAATAAATCAAATATAATTTTTGATATCCTGAGAACTATCTAACTGCTCTGTATTGAGATAGTGGTGTCCAGATCCTCAAAATAGGAAGATGATGCCTACCACAAATTGGGTTGTGTTAAAACCAGTTTATAATATGCAAGAAACCAGAATACTTGAGGCGTAAGTTAAGACAAAAACTTAAATATTACTTAAATACAAAGGATTTTATTTAAGCAACACACACTTATTTCTTTAACAAATAAACCTTTTTAGCCTTCTCTCTCCAAAAGGCTCTTAAATGTCAGACTGGTCATAGAAAATGAAAAATCTTGAGTTGTTCCTTGACCTCTTTTATGATCCCTCCATCCCTAAACTCCATCAATGACTTGAACTCTGACACTGAGAATGGCAAGATGTAATTCTTCATCTCAATGTCATAAGCCCCCACATTCTACTCTGGGCATTTCAGACTTTTATTTGTTCATTCAAATGTAGTTCATGTCAGCTAGTATCATTCATAAAGGTTGAGGCTTTTAGAAACTCTTAGGTTTATCTAATCCTATCTCTAGTTTTCTCTTTGGGAAAAATTTAATGCTATTTGGGCATTATTCTGGTTATTTTCTTCTGATTTACTCTTTTCATTTATTGATTCATCGCTTCAGTGCTGCCCAAACCACCCCAAAACCTTTTAAATGTATTTTTTAAAGCTGCAGATAATGAAGATTATCATAATTTTCCTAACCTATTTATGCAGCTGTACCTGTGCACAGTTAATAGAAGCAATGGCAAGGGATAACTTTGGATTAGGAAACCAGCTGTGAAAGGAGGACCTGAGGGACAGAACAACTGAGTCTGGCCAGGTGAGGGTGCAAAAGTGTCCCGTGTTTGTCAGAAGCCATTTCAGCCTTTGTTCTAGGCCAGGAGAGGATGGGTGTGAGCAGAGACTCTGGCACTTTGTCTTCTGCCTCTTTGATGCTCTGTTAAGGTAGAGAAAGATATTACCTGCTGATATGTTAGATACTTCATTTTTAAATGATCATAAATTTTTGCCAGCGCTTAATAAGAGTAGGTTTACAGTGCAGAGGAAAAGTGAATATACTGAACCCGGAGAATGCTTAGGGAAAGGGAGAAATTATTTACAAAGGAAGTCTGACAACAGTAGGATTGCATATCTGGGAAGCAGCTGATAGTTGGGGGCATCAGACTGATTTTCAAAACAGTGTTGGAAAGACTAATTGGAAATGTGTCATGTATATTTCTATCCCTAAAAGAAATTTGGAAATGCAGATTTTAAACTGTTAAAAGGAAGAGAAAATGCTCAAAAATATCTATCTGCTTGTGGAAATCCTGACCATGTAAAAGGCCAAGCATTTAGTAATCTCATAAACAAATTAAATATTGATAGTAAAACCACATCAAATTGTTTTAATAAATATTTTGCACTTACTTTTGAAAAATAGTCCTTAAACTGAATGATGCTTCCAGAACTAGTCATTTTTCAGAGAAAATGCTGTTTATTTTCCTAGTAGTGCACTGACTGGTTAAATCCTTATGAGTACTGTCCATCTCTGGATTTGCCTGTTTACACCTGAGGCAGATTATATGTTTATTTTGGAAATAAAGACTTGTTAATTGTCTTACTGCCCTTTTCCATCAGCCCAGCTGTTGATAACATTTTATGACTGTATTTCTCAAAATTTAGGTGTAGAAGACACTTGTGTTTCAGTTCTAAATGCTGCAGAGACTTCTTATATTACTAAAACGAAACTAACTGGCATTCACTGTTTCCAAAGCAGCTTTACCACTGTGACATTAATTTACAGTACTGAGCACTGTGGAAACTTTCATCAAACCTAAGAAGTTAGTTTTGATTTGTTACAGCACACAGTGGGTGTTCACAGCATATGTTTTTATTTAATCCTTCAAAGGGTTTTCAGGAAATAGCAGCTAGCATGTGATGAAATAATATCAAGAGACATTACCAACATTTTAACATTATACGGATCATTATGCTTCGTACATTTCGGAATTATGCTCCATTATATTTGTGGTTTCACTTTGTTCTTCCAAGCCACATTCTGTTTGGTCTCATGAAACAACACATGGCTGGGATGAAGCACAGTGGAGCTAGTAAGAGTCCTGTCTTAACTTGTAAACGATGAAGTAACTCCCTCAACAGATATGCTGGGTTTAGAGCAAAGGCAGAGTTAGAAGTTGGAAAGAACATGAAGGAAATGTCTCTCCTTTAGTCAGGAATGCATCAGTTCTGCCATGCACGTTCTGCCTTGTAGCAAAGAGCTGCACAGAGCTGCTCCTTGGTATTTTGTGGTTCCATTTGTGACTGCTCATTGAAGTGTGATATGCCTTGCTAATGTCTTGTAAAAAAAGGAAGGAGATTCAGCACCTAAGGAGTGGTAATTACTGATGTAGCAATTACATGGAACTTCTCTTCAGATTCCCTTGTGGAAGGGTCAGCATTAGAATAAGGAAAAGGCTATGAATAAACAGTATAAATGTAATTTTTTTTTTTTTTTTGTATTCTACTACAACACCCTTTAGTAGTGCCACCCCATAGTCCCTGATGTGCCCACTACAGGAACTGTGGTGATGACTAATTCCATGTATTTTTAGAAATTTAACTGAGGTGCCTTAAAGGCTTTATCTTCCTCTAAGGTTCTTTAATCCTCCAAGACAATTCAGCACATCTAAGATTCACATGCCTTAGTTCAGTATGTGAAGCAAAGTAGGCTGAATGTGGCCTAATTCCTGGACTGTGCAGTACCAGAGCCTTGCACTGGGATGTGATCTCTTGATTCCTTCCCTGACCACTTGGCACTGCTTCATTTTCTTCACTGCTGGGACAGCTAGTGACTTACTTGATGTCAATGCAAAAAAAAAAAAAAAAAAAGAAAAAAGAAAAGGTCATTACATACATGGAGTTCTTTCCTCCAAAACAAGAATCTAATGTAGCTTCTGTGGTTTTGTTTTTTGATCAAATATCTCATATGTTCCTGACATGACATGGCTAAATGAGTAGGTTCATCTACATATCCATTAGAAATAGTCACAGGCTTTATCAACAGCTCAGTGAACAAAGACAAACATTCCTAGGTGCAATAAATGGGCAATTAGTAACCCAGAAAATGCCCCTCTGGATGCCTGAGAGACTGAATGTAGTTGTTACAGGTGGAGGAAGCTCCTAGAGCTCAGGTGGTGCTAGGCTGAAAATTACTTCAAGGTAATCTGTAAAATAAATTGTATTTTAGTGTTTAATGCCTTACATACACTGAGACGCCTAAAGTGTGCTTTGGATCATATAATCTCTATTACTTTTACCCAGTGTGTGACATTGATTTGCTAACAAGATGGGCAACAGGATAAAAGCATGGGCTGGTTCCTTTCAAGATTTTGTTTTGATTTTAGGAAGAAAAGTGATTTTTTTTTAAAAAATGATGAACTGGCAGTTGGGGTATTTGAAGCTTTCTTGTACTTAAAAACCAAACAAAACAGGAAAAAGAGACTCAAATGTAGAGAGGGGGGAATATGCAGTGTGGATAGGAGTAGCTGTCTGAAATTCTATGATCTGAGTTAAGCAGCAGGTCAAATTAGATGTTCCCAAATAACCTCTTTGGGCCTCAAGAACTATAAATTTTAGAAGCACAGTGCAGGCTCCCCAGCGCTGCAATTTCATTCTGACCTGAAGGGGTGAAAGGGTAAAGCCTCCGTTCCCGTTCCCTGCCTCCCCAACAGCCTGAGCCTGCCTGGTTTCTGGGATGTGAAAAGCTGCCTGGCTGGGCTGAGCTGGCACCATAACCCTGGCACAGCAGCAGAATTCCATCTTCTGGGCAGTCTTCCCTTCTGCTCAGGGGCCACTCAGGGAATTCAAGCCCCTAATGAGGAGGGAAGGTCTCTGTCCCAGGCCTGGTTCCAGGAGCTGTTTCCTTGATGATGGTGAATAATATATTTAAGCAGACTTTCAGCATTTCCCCTCTTGCAGTGGTTCACAGTGTTTCCAGTGACTGAAAAACTCCTACAGGAGAATTCTTCCCACCTCTGTCATTTCTTTGTTTTTCTGGCCATGCCAAAAATCAGACATCAGCTTAGTCGTGTGCCATTTCTTGTTTCAAGAGAAAGATCCTCAGTTTCACCTCTTCAGGTCCTGCCAGTCCTTCAGTCACACTTTCTGGGT
This sequence comes from Cettia cetti, assembly GCA_013401135.1. Taxonomy (NCBI): domain Eukaryota; kingdom Metazoa; phylum Chordata; class Aves; order Passeriformes; family Sylviidae; genus Cettia; species Cettia cetti. Next base: position 90,804 of record VZUI01035486.1, on the reverse strand, counting down.
TGCCTGTGCTTAAACAGTTTGGGCAGAAGGACTTTTTCAGGGGGAAGGGTTTTGCTCTTTTAAGCATCTCACTCTTGTATGTGAAATTGTATATAGCAGCAAGATTGTATCTTGACAGTCTGAAATATTAACTGGCTGGAAGCTGTAGGAATGATGCCTTTAATGCCATCCAGCGACGATGCTCCAAGAGAGAAATCACTCACTTGAGTGGTAACAGTTTTGTGCCACTTTGTGACATAGAAGTTGAAAAAAATAAGCAGAGGTTGGGACTCAGGACCCCATTAACAGTTTCTGATGTGTTTAAGTGGAACTGAGGCTGCTGTCTTGACCTTAGTACTGAGAAGAGCAAATGAAAGTAAAGATTAAAGACATTGTTCAGGAGAAAGCAGGGCTTTGACTGGTTGGTTCTAAGTCTGTACCTCTTTCTCCAAGTTTAAAGCAAAAAGCTGTTTGGTTTGTCTTTCATGGGACAGGTGAGGTTAGGGTTTCTCTGATGATCTGGCAGCTTGGTCTATTACATTTTTTTTTTCAACCAAACTATTTTGTGTAATAACTATAATGTTAATGGAACTATATGTTATGGTTGAGTTAAGATTTGTCAGTTTGAAAATAAACGCCTTGCCTTCATTTCGACATTTGCCTCTCAGCATCAGTCCGTTAACCTGTCACACACTATAATTTCATTAAAACCATCATTTAATTGTAAGTTAATGTACAGCTATCTTTTATAAGGGCTTTGCATACTACCTGAATAATTTCAATACAAATTTTCAACTGATATGATTGAAATTATATGAAACACTAAATGCCCTCCAAACCCCTGTTTATGAATTCAATACTGAGAAATAAGAGGCATCAACCACATTACTGTGCCACTGTAACAAGGAGACACTTTTTCAAATTATAATAAAGGACAGAATAATGATTTAGGTGTCTATGTATATATCTTTCTGTGTCTTGTATACCTGCAGCACTGAGATGTGCTTTGGAGGAGTTTCCATTATTAAAAGAAGGACAATGCATACAGTGTAAGCTCTGTATAACTGAAGAAAGAACTAAAATCTACATGCTAATAGCTTTAGTGCCGGTCACAAATAGACTTGTATTTCACATGTGAGATACATAAAGCTTATTTCAAAATAAATTCAGGTAACATTCAACTTGATTGAAACTTTGGAAGCTGTGTTAATATATTTGTTCAACTCAAAAGCTTTTAACCTGAATATCACTTTTTTATATTAGTCATGGTAATGTCATTCTTGCCTTTAATCTCTTTAGAGTTACATGTTAAGTCATGATATGGAGTTCAGGGAAATTTGGATCACCCATTAATCATAGGATCTGTACTTTTGTGTGCCTACTTTTGTCCATCTCTTAAATCAGTCACTTGGCAGCAGCAGAGATCTGGGGATAGTGCAAGATGTTTGACTGAAGAGATCTTTTTATTAAACCTGTTTCTTGCTACAGAATGCATGGATTTGTGTAATGTGTGGCATGCTGAAAAGAAAGTGATAGAAATATTAGCATAATCATTGAATATGATCCTCTTAGTGTTTCCACTGGAATCATAGGCATAGATAAGGATATTAAATGATGACATATGTTTAGTAGAATAATTAGCTAAAAACACCTGGGCTAATACAAAAAAAAATGAGACAAAATGATGTAGTCAAGTACTGCCTTGTAATTAAAAATTTTCTACTGATCTGCATACATCAAGGAACTGAATTAAGATTTCATAAACAGTCTAAATCTGGTATTTTCTAAAATTTAAGGGTTTTGTTTTATTCTTTTATTATTTTAATATTCAATGGACGTAGGAAGATGGAGGGAAGGATTGAAAACCTTAGAGTTATTAGCTGTGGTTGGATTCTTTTCTTTGAAGTACTCATACTGTCCTTTGAACTTAACTAATCACTTCTAACCATACTAAGAGGTTGCTTTTTCTTTCTCAACAAGCCAAATATATCATTAGTGACATATTTAAATTGATCTTTAAAAATTTTGTGAAGCAGGTGCAAACTGAATTGTGTATTCTTTTCAGTTTTTAAATTGAGTGCTGTTCCCTCTCCTGTTTCACTCCTTTTCCCCAAAAGGCTGATATCTTTTTCCTAGACTCACTCTGACCCTTTCTTCTTTTGTCCTGTCTTCTCTCAACTCCTTCCTGTCTTTCCCATCCTAAGTTTACCTCTTTCAGCTTTAATCTTCTACACATTTTGTTTCACTCTTCTTACTCATAAAACTTTTTCTTCAATTTTCTTTTACTATACCTTTTTTTTTTTTTTTTTTTTTTTTTTTTTTTTTTTTTTTTTTTTTTTTTTTTTTTTTTGGCTTGGCCACAGCTCTGATTTCCTGAATTTAATATGAAAGTAGTAGGAGTGAGCTCCTGCCTTCCCCTCCCTGTCTATTCAGCCCCTTCAGCAAACTGCATCATAAAAGTAGCTACGTGGTCTGTGCCTGCAATGCTGGGCTGGAACTGGTGACTGATGGGGTCCTTCTCTGCCTTAGGGATTTGGGGGTTTTCCAGAAAACACTTGAAAGAATTTTTTGAAACTTCTGAATATAATGTATTTTTCCCTTGTTGGCTTTTTGGAAATTATGAAAGCACGTTTGCTGAACTTTCCCACGTAAGCTGTGCCCCACATGGACATCTGTAACAGGAAACCTCAGTGAGAACAATTAGAGTTTGCTAAAGTTATGAGCAACTGTACTGTGGCCTTGAAATGGCAAGTGCCAGACACCCTGAACCAGAGACTGTGTCACCATCATTGCCATAAGTAACAAATTTTAATTTAAGAGACGATAAAAATTATCCTATTGAGTCTTCGGTCCTGGAAATCCATTTATGACTGTTCTGGGTGACTGACTATGAAAACACTAATGTGTATGCCATGTTATTTTTCTGAGAGAATGGTTGGAGCTAAAAATATATTTTTAAAGAAGAGAAATAATCAGTTTTGGTTTCTGTGCTCAGGCTTGTAACTGAAACAGTATGTGGAGTTTTAGCAGTCAGGTTTCTGACTGAATCAAGTGCCTAATGTTTGGGCTCAGTATGTGCTGTTGGGAACAAAAAATAATTTGAAATACAAGCATCTGTTATAGTCATGATCTTAATGCACTGAAACAGACCTAATGGCTGAATTGCTGTGTGCTCTCTGATATTAAAAGAAAAATGTGCTTTTAACCAGGGTTTTAGTAAAAGCAGATGAGGCTATGGAGGCACAATGGGAATGATTATGAAAGACACAGAGACCCCTATTTATTGTGGTAAGAAAGCTGTATGTAAATTTTGCTTTTCATTAAGGCAGAATTAGTTTAACCCCAGTTGTACAAAGGTTACTGTTTTCTACTATTTAGACAAACAACTTCCTACTGTAAATTGTGTTGTGATTTATTTGAATTTACCCAGCCACAGAGGTTTTTGTGCAGCAAATATATTTTCCACTCAATCATAATAATAACTTTCAAAGTAGTTGTGAATACATTTCTATAATTGTACTTAGCTTTTGATGAAGTCTATTATTGCAGGAACTTCCAATGTTCAGTTATTCAAACAAGGCAAATAACTTCTCTGCTTGGATCTCAAACCTTTAATAGTGACCAAAAAAGCAGCTGATAGGAGTTGAATTCCAGGCACACAGTGCAGAGTTCACCTGCTGGTGGATAACGAGTGCAGTTTGTAATGACTGCACATGAAATTACAGCCCTTGTGTTTGTATTTACAGACAACATGCTCAGTCCCATTCTCCTGTTTGCCCCAGCCCAGTAACACTGAGCACTGGGTGTTTTGGAATGCAGGTTTCAGGGTCAGAAGCAAGTTCATATCAAATATTTGAATTAGTGATTACTGCTCTTAAGTAAATTGGACAATTGTGTGTGGATAAATTGCTTTTATTTAGATATGAGGCTATCTAGCTATTTATCTATCTATCTTTGATTTGTGCTTAGGTTTCTTTTGGATGAATTTAAATGGTAAAATATCCAATGGTGTTAGTAAAGAAGACAGAAGTGATCTTCTCACTCTTGTTTAATGACAGGACAAGAAGAAATGGATGAGAAATGAAACACAAAAATGCATTTCAACATTGAAATCAACGTTTTATTTGTAGGGTGGTAAAGCATTGGAACAGTCTGTCTGGGCAGGTTGTGGATTCTCTGTCCTTGGAGTTGCTCAGAACCAAACTGGACATGGTCCTGAGCAACCTGCTCCAGTGACTCTGCTCTGAGCACTGTGGACAGAATGAACTCCAGCGGTGTCTTCCAACCTCAGCTGTTCTGTGACTCTGAAATTCAGAAAGTTGTCTGTTTGTCTACCTAAATCACTGAAAAAGGTGTTACATCCAGTATCATGTTGCTGCCTGTTGTGACATCAATAACAGGTTCACTTCATCTACTTCTTTAGATCATTCTCATAAGGATGCCGCACTTACACTAAATCAATGAACTTAAAGAATGTTCTTATTTCCCAGTTAGCCTCTCCCCACAGTATTGCTTATTTGCAGGCAGTTTAGTACAGTCATCATCAAGCTTGTCCAAGCTCTACAGTCTTTCTAAAAGAATTTCTATTTTTGCTGCGGGCACCTGTCAGTAAATCAGCAGCAAGCTACATCTTCTGGGAGAGCAGGATAAATGCCTCTAAGAAACTCAACTGCACTAAAGAAAAGTGCAGATTTCAGCAAGCAAAGATTTGTTTCCATGATTAAATATGTATTGTGTTAATCTGAGCCTTAGAAAATACCTTTCTCGTGTTTAAATTCAGTCCCAATGAATTGTGGTATCTGCTGTGAAAACTGTTGCTATTGGACTTAAAATACCCATCTAATTTAGATATCTGGGGTTAGCTAAAGGCTAAATTCACAGATATTCTCTGGGACCTTGGTCAAGTCAGTTTTCCCATGATAAAATTATGGTGGTATTTTCTTAAGTTCTCTGAATGTTGTTAAGAACAGTTCAAAGCTGCTTAATGAACCTCAGGTCCTACATTTATCTTCAGTGTTATAGAAGGTTCATAAATAGGCCAACAAATCCCTGCTTGTATCTAAGAGAACTTAGGTTGTGGAAAACTAGATAATTGTGATCTATTTCTTCTCTGAGATGTTTCTCCTTGTTTGAGATCTTATTGAACTTTGAGTTGGTTCTTTTTGAAAGGTTGAAGTTAAAACTATGTCAGGACTGGCCGTCTAATGAAACCTCCACACTCCATGCTTGTGCTTTTCACATTTAAGGAAGAGTGCTCATTTCTGTTATGTTTCTTAAATCTGGAAAAGTGGGTTTGTTTGAGCATCCTATTTTTTAGTTATGTATATTGCAAGAACATGTTGATTTGTCCTTTATTTTCTTGACACATTCACTATGGGATGCTGAATTTTAGAAAGTGAATTTCGATGGCATCACCAAATGTGCTGCTGCTGCTGCATGTGATTTCTTGGACTGGCATGGAGCCAGTTGTTTTGCTAAGTTGTAGATATTATTTTCAAAATAGCAAGATTTCTTTGTGGCATTTCAGAGTAATGGTGTAACTTAACACATTTGTGTTTAAAATTTGACAAGCTTGGAAACATTAAACATTAGAGTTATTAAATAAGAGAGGAGACATTTGGAAATGTTTCCATAATGTTTTCTGACAGCATTATAATGAAGCCAAATCTAGAAGTATCTTAGTATCATAGATTTTTATTGCAATGAAGAGTCAAGAGAAAGAAATATGACATTGTTATTATTGACTACAATGCATAATAAAGAAATAAATTATGCTAAATTTTTCTGCTTTCTAAGTCAAGCATATGTTATCATGACATGTTACTGAAACATGGAAAAAGGTGGTGATGAAAATAATGCCAATAATCCTATTTTTCATTCCATTATATGAGATAGCATTTAATTTTATTTAACTTTTCATGTTATTTACAGCAGGATATTTGTTACCTTGAGACAGTTTTTTGGGGTTTTTTTCATAAAGTACAGAGAACAGTGATGGCAAGAAAAAACCCAAACAAAAAAAATATTCTGTAGCACAACTCCATGAGGCAGAGTCCAGCCAAACCTTGGCTATTAATCATCACCGTCCATTATTTACAGAGGATTCATTCATTGTTCCATAAAGGTATCTAGAGGGTCAATTAGAGACAACATACAGGATTTTTCAAAGACACAAGAGGGTCAATTAGGCCCTTCTTGTAATTTTCTGCTTTAACAGCAAATGCCAGCCTATCCTGCAACAGATACGGTGGAGGTTAGAATTAAATAGTGAGGATGATTTTTTTAAAGCTGTTACTTTACAGCTGGTTTGAATTGGAGTCTTGTCAGTCCTTGATCAAAACAAAAGAAAAAAAAATTATCACTGAGTTGATGAGAAGCACAGATTTGGTTTTGAGTCAGAGTACTGGAAGTGCCTAGGAAATATCTGAGATAAAACAGTCTGTACTTATCACAGAAATGAATAATTTCTCTGAAAGTACAACCAGATACAAATAATATTGCTAAATACTCCTGTTTAAAATTTAAAAGCATTTGAGGCAGAATACTGTTTGTAATCATTTTGGCATCAACTGCTCACTTAAAGCTCCAAATCAATAATAGATATGAGATCTTAATATAAACAACAGCAGTGGCATTCAGTCAGGCATAGGAAGGTCTTTTAGAATAGAAAGGAATTGAAACAAATACATATATTTATATATGTCCACACTTACATTTAAATTCACAGACATATATACACCCCAAAACTCTTCCAAACTGGCAAGAATGATGAAATCACCTCCCTTAGCTAAGGATAGAACAGTCTTCAGCAGATTTAAAGCTCCTATGAACGTGTACCATATGTACAGTAGCTGTATTGATATTATTTTTCTTTCAATTTTTCTTTCCATGAAAAATGGTTGTTAGTTGGCATTCTCTTCTATATAGGTCTGAAAATCTAGGGCCTTTTTTTTCCTCTAAACTTTCATTTAATTACATTGCCAGTTTTTAATGCTGCTTAAGTCCATGTTAACCGAAAGCAGCCCCTACACTGTGGTGTGTTAGTCTTGGAAAGAGTTTTATCTTTACAAATGGGGTTTTTGGAATGCCTGAGTATTTGATGGGCTCCTGTGAGAGTAAATCTCTGAGTGTGCTGCATCAGTTTGATCCTCATCGTCCTCTGAAACCCCCTATTCTCTGTAGGGTTTCAGCAGAGAGTTCTAACTAATGACTCAGGGCCAAATTCTGCCCTTCGATGCAGGCGTGTAATTCTCACTGATTCCAGAGGGACTTCTGTGAGCATATCAGAGAACACAATTTCGTTCTTAGTGTGTGAAATTATGGCACAAATGGACAAAAGAATCTCATGCACATTCATCTTAGTGACCCCAAGCATGCAGGAACGTGATACCAATCCACCTGCTTTTCTCTTTGCTGAGTTGGTGCTGGTTCTTGTAGATCACCCTAATTCTTTAGCTGTCACTTGGGTCTACATTTTTTATATTGTTCTGTCTTCAGAAGTTTGCTATTACGGTCCTTCAGTGAAATTAGTGACATTGAACTGAGTGTTTCTTTAAGCAGCATTAGAAACACACACTACTTAAAGCTGGTTTTTTTCCTTTGCTGGGAAATGATGGTACATGAGCAGTCTTGTTCATATTCCATAGGGAATTAGTTTGCAAAGAGAGAAGACAAAGATAGATGTGTGAATGCATGTCTGGGAAGTGCTTTAATACATACAGATACACAGAGAGAGGAGAGGTGGGCTTGCATCACACTTTTCCTCTGTGGCAATGTGATGGGAGGAGGCATTTTGCCCACGTGTGAACTGAACAGGTCTCTCCTCTTTGCATCAGTCTATCTCTCGTTCTGCTCTCAGATTTTACTTTCAGCATTGTCCCTTTCAGATTCTTTATGCAAGAAATAAGTTAATTCATTTTTTAACATTCTTTTTCCTACTTTTAAAGTTTTAAAACCTTTTCCAGTTTTTATACCATGTCCTTTCACATTGAAGGTTGTGATTATTTTACTCTTCTGTTTCCAGGAGCAGAGCTGGCCTTGTTCTGTGGATGTAAAAATATGGGAGGTAACTCAGTGAGGTTTGATGGGATTTTACACATGTTGATTACTAAAATACAGTTTCAGATCTTAGATGAACACTGAATTTGCTTGTCATCCACTGTTTGTACTCAGGAGACCTGCATGTAAGAAAATTCTTCCACTTTTTGCATTTTCATTGTGAGAATTTGTCATGTCTGAAAATTCTGGACTGGAAGTATTCTGTTTCATGAACTGACTGCTCATTAGGCCTTTGCATATTTGTTTTTGATTTGGGATGGCTCTGGCAGCTTCTCCCTTCTGTCTCAGTCCTTGGCAGATAGATTTATCTTCTTTATGGAAGACTTAAGGTTCCCAAAACATGTGTTTAGGAACTTTGTTTGCTTCCTGACAACTCTATCCAATGGACCTTAGTATTTTTTTTTTTTTTGTGCTTTGATTAATACTGTTTTACACCAAAATCAAACTGGTTTAGGTGTATCTGAGGAATCTCAGAATGGACTGGTGTTAGGGTATGCCCTATTTTTAATCTAGTAACTTTCATTTCCTGGCATGCTGCCATTCATGCGCTAGGTTTCAAGTATCTGACTTAGTCAAACCCTTGAATCTCTGCTTCCATCTCAGATTTTAAAATACATCTTGGTGCTGTAGCACAAAGCCTATCATTTATATCTCCCACAATGGTTTTAGTATCCACTTTAGTTTTGGATTCTGCTCAAGACAGAGTAGAATTTATATTGCAGCTCATGCAGCAGTCCTCATATAATGAATGGCGTTGTTTATAAAAATTCCTGTTTTCAAATTGTCTGGTAAGTCTTCAGAAAGCTCATCACTTACCCAGAGTTATTTCTGAAGCTATTTGTGGAATCACCATGATTGTCTGGGGAAATCTAATTTATAATTTTGAACATATAATTTATACATCACTCTGCCAAAGCTTTCTTTAAAATCTGTTTCCAGATATGAATTGGAATGATTGGTGATATTAATTTTGCTTCTTTAACCTGAAACTGTAGTTGAACACATAATCCACCGTGATTTATTTTTACATAATATTCCATTTTCCTATTTATGTAATATCTACAGGCAGATAGTCATTTTCTCAAGCTGGTTCATTAATTAGATTTATTGGATGGATGTCCTTTGTTATTGTTTTGTAACTTATGTATTGATCTCTATTATATGAAATTCTCAGTCTTTGCTGTTCACTTACAGTTGGATAGAAAACTCCCATGAATGTCTGAATTCAAACATGCAAACTGTCCTCAGGAACACTTGGACATCTCTACTCACTTGCACAGTTATGAAGTGCTATAACTTCTGTATGACTGCAGCATCCCCATCCCCACTGTCTGGCTTTTAAGGACTTTATTCGCATTTTTCTTTCTTAGTTGCCAAATTAAAATAAAAATTTAAACCCCAAAGATTAGTGTGTAGTGATCCTAGAAGTAGGTAAATTGGTGCAGGGAGATGTCTAGCAGCTCTTCATAGTCTCTACACTTCAGGTGAGCTGGAAATAGAAACCACATTATATTTTGTGCCTATTTGGACTATTTGTAAAACAAGGATCATAATATTGATTAATATGTCATTCACATAAGAGAGCCCCTTGAGTAAAGGAAAAGAAATGTCATTCATTAGAGCAATTTTCAATAAACATAGAGAAGATACCCAGAAATGGCTCATTCCTGGTTCCTTGCTGTGGCATCCATGGTTGTGTTCAGTCCTGATGTTTATTTTCCAGTTCAATATGATGTAACTCAGTTCTTAAGAAGGGTAATGGAAAGTATGACTGTGTACTATGACTACACTGCAGCGAGCAAAACTCTCAGTAGGGAATTAACAAAAAAAATTAACTTTCTTGTGTTGAATTGATTTAGTCTCTCCCAGGGCTTTTCATGTTCCGTGTTTTATCCACAGGGAGGTGTTGGGTCTCTGTGCAGGCACATTTTGGCTGCCAATGTTGTGTTCCTATTTCCCACAGTCTGTCCCTGTTTGAGGTATTTTATTTGCTGGCTTTGAAAAAGTAACATTGCAAAACTGTTCCATCAGAGCTAAAACTATGCAGATAAAAATAAAGAGGATGAAGGGGTTTCACTCAACTATTGAGCCTGCTAGAAAACTGAGTTTTTAACTGCTGCATTAAGCAGTATCCACTCAAGTGCCCTTCACCAGCTCTCTGCACATTGCTAAAATCCTTCACAAACACTTTTTTATGGTCAGATTCAGGCCACTCTGACATGAGCTGAGAAGCACCATATGCTTCAGGTAACCTCTCTGAAGCAGTTGCCAGTGGGACCACTTTTGTAACTGCTCACCAATGTGAGCAGAGGTTACACAATCTCACCCATGGTGAATAATAATGTCAAAGAGCCATTAGCAGTGCGGAGTGACAAAGTGTGGAGAGATCCATCAGCTCATCCCGTGTTTAATGAAACAGAAATGAACATCGTATTGCCCTTGTTTTCTGTCAGATTTTCCAGGTCTCCATGAGGCTTATTAATCTCAGGGTGTAATGGAAAAATGTGTTGCTATGTTACATAGGACAGCAGCCTTTGTGCTGCAGAATTGAAGTCGTTATTAGTCTTTGTCTTATTTACATGCTGAACTGGGGCGCGTGCTGCCCGAGCACAGCACGGAGAGGAGTCCTAAAATGTTTGTGGGTTTCTGAAGTGTGTTCTAATGCATGCAGCCAGATGGCTCCATGGTAAGTAATTTTAACCTGAAGTAATTATCAGGAACCTCCTTTTGAGAAATACTGTCAACACACACTACAGATCTTGGAACTTTGCTGCTATAAAAAATATCAAATAGATTGCATTTTAGTGCACCCCAAAATGAACGTTTCCACGTTTCTGAAGACAAGCTTTTGGGCTCTCTGAAGTAAAAAAAGAATGGGCAAATGGTATTATTGTAAAATACCAATTTCACTAAGTATATCACAAACTTTTATGATTCCTTTTATTTTTTAAATAGAGGGCCAATTTCAAATAAGCTCTGACAAAACCAGTTTTTACACTTCAGATCTAGTTACTGTTGTTCTTTATTAGCTAGAAAAAACCCAAAAAGTTGTTACTCCTGTTAGGAAAAAAATCCTAGCTTCCCAGAGATGGAAAAATAACCCAGGTTCATAGAATCGCAGATACAGAGAATCTCCTGAGCTGGGAGGGACCCACAAGGATTGAGTGGGACTCCTGGCCCTGGAGAGAACAGCCCAACAATCCCACCCCACGTGCCTGAGAGCGTTTTCCAAATGCTTCCTGAACTTTGTTGAGCTTGGGGCTGACACTCCTTCCCTGGGGAATCTGTTCCAGTGCTCAGCCACCCTCTGGGGAAGAACGTTTTCCTGATATCCAACTAAGCTGGACCATATGGTGACACTTCATCTAGGATGTGCCACTAAAATGAGATTCTTGTGCCTTATTTTCAGCATGTGTCACTTACCAGGATCTTTGCACAGGCTGGGGATCACCAGGGATGAGAAAGCATTGCATAATGCTGCTTCTGAGAGTTAGAAGATGTCACATCTCTGAATGCTATTCTCTATTTTAATAATAATAATAATTATAAGGATATTTTAATTTTGCTTAAAGAATTAATAGCCCAGTGACATTGCAGCTTTTTTGACTCACACAGCTTTGGAATTATGATTAAACAGTAATATCATGTGTTTATTAGAAGCAGTGGAAATATTTGCCTTTGGCATATCCACTATGTAAGCAACGATTTTTCTAGTTTTCTTTTTTCTTTTTTTTGCCTTTTATTTTCCAGCAGGCTGTGTTTATCAGCGAGGTATGTGTTGATACAAGTTTCATAAAGAACGAGCTGCGTGTGGACATTGCAGCAGCACTTCCCAAATGTTTCTGGAGTCGTTTAGGTTTGGTTAGAGACTGCTGGAGGCCTCACAATGGTTCACAAATCCCCAGGGCTGGGAGTCCCCCTTCTCCTTGCCCACAGTGACAGGCACAGAGAAGGATTTGGGCTGAGGGGAGACTTGCAGGATACTGGGATTGGGATGGGAGAGGAGCTGTTGGTAAGGACAAAGATGTGCTGGGATCTCTGCTGATCTTCCCTCCTGATGGATCCAGGGTCACTCCTCATACCCGGGCGCAGTATCAGCAATAACAGAGCTGGGCTTCTGAGTGCCACAAACTAGGGGCAGACACAAAGTTTTGGTGTCCTCAGCTGGCTGCTGCCATTGGCAATTGTGTTGTTTCCCTGTGCCTGGCGTTGGCCAGGGTGCTCCTTCTCCTGCAGAACAGCTGGGTTTGTTCTGCTGGGAGTTCTGCACCTTTCTCTGAGCAGGTAGTACAATTATGAAGTAATTTGCATGACATGTAGGCTTTGCCAAACTTTGGAAGTTGCTGTGTTTGAAAAGGAGTTCACAGTGCTGCACTGATTAATCACAGGGACCAAATACAGCACCTCTGCCAAGGGTCCAGTGAGTAGCAGAATTAGCAGTTCCTAAAAAGATGGGAGTAATTCCATTAGACAGAATTCCCATTGAAAATGTGGATTTTCTGTGCCATTTTAGAAATGATTCTCACACTTTTGAAAATGTTTTCCTAGCTGTGTGCAAGTCACCTACAAGAACATTGCTGCTACATTTGCATACTGACAGCTTCCCATCCTGTTAGGAGCTGATTACATTTTATTTTAAAAATTATTTTCCTGATGTGGCTCCAGGTTAGATAAATGTTGATGTAATACAATCACAGTTTAAACTATACATAAACTTATCTGTGTATTTTACTGAATGTCATTTATGGGGCTAAATCTCAGACAAGACAATTGTCATTATAGAATTTCTGAGTTTTGGGGACCTTTTTGCAGCTTTATCAAGCCTGTACTTATTCTGACTAAGGAGTGCTAATGCAATTCTACAGGACAGTGCAACTCTTTTCTTTGCCAGTGGTAGAAGTAACTGATGGCAAGTGAATATATTTTAACAGCAAGTGAATACCTTTAAAGAAAGGTAGTAAATTATTCTAGGGTGGAAGGAACCACCATATTTTCAGTGACTCCAGAACTGCTCCCACATCAGAAGTGGGTTGTTAGATAAATACTCCCTGGTTACTACCAGGGCAGGGAATCACTTTCATTCTCCATCACACTGAACATTCAGTTATTCCCTATGAAACAGACACCAAATGACATCCTAGCTGCAACTTCAAGTTCACAATTTCTGTCTTGCAGCCTGCCTCTCCCAGAAAAGTCTCTAAATGGCTGTGCCAAAGTAGTGTTTTAGCAATAGGACTGGGTTTTTTCCTGTTTTATCTTGTATGAAGTAGCTACTAATTGAGAGATAAAGTAAGTGAGAATGACCCTTCTGGCTGGTGATTGTGGCTGTTACTTGGCAAGTGGGTCACTGGGGTTCAGTACCTGCTTCACTGAGACTTTAATTACTTACAGAAAGTGGAATTGGAGGAGGAGAGGAGTGAGCAGCCCTCAGCACAGCCACCATGTTCCAATCCCCCCAGGCTGGGAAGGGAATTAACCAGGTTACTCCCACCTCACCAGTAAGAGGCAGATGCCTCTGACAGAATTGTGACTCTAACCTTGTTTTCTGCTGGTTTTCTATAAAAGAGCCAAACACAGAACGTTTTATTGGAATGCTGTAGTGTTTGTTTTATTTTTTTCCCTGAAAAATTAAATACTATAAGGGAAATTTATTTAATAATTAAAAAAATGTTCAGCGTTTTAAAAAAGTTGTTTTATGAGAACCAGCATTTTATTTGGATTTCTTATGTCAGCTAGAAGAAGCTCAGTATACTTCAAATCTGGTCAATGAATTTAGGTACAGGTAATTTGTACCATGCAATTTATATTCTGAGCATCACTAACACATCACATACTTAAAATGTAAATTTATTTATAAATATGCACACGTAGATAGTATATGTTTATATTATTTTAGATTTATGTAAAATATATTGATGTCTAGTTACAATAAATTCTATAAAATTACTGACAGATTTCTGTTGAACTGTGGCCCAGATGTAGTAACCTCTGAGGAGTTTTCCTTTTCTTCATCATTGTCTCTTTGCTGCTTAATGTTAAAAACCTTGGATTTTTCTCTTCTCTTTAAAAATATGAATATTATAATAATTTGTTGGAAATAATGTGTGTAAACTATCAATATGTGATTTATTTCAGTGCTCATAAAAGTAAGATTTTTAGATAAACACCAATCGAAATATTTTTGACCATGTTAAAAAAAAGTCAATTTTCATAAGGTTACATCTTTTTACTTCTCTGTATATACAAAAACTATATTAAAAGAGAGATTAAATTTTACTCTGCAGAGTAAAATGCAAGCAGAAAATTATTTTTCATTTTTCAGTGCAAGCAATGGATTATCATTTATTTATGAGACTTTTTTTAATCTAGAATATATGGAAATCTTTTCTTGAAGCACAATGTAATATTGAATTGGGAATGTTGTCTGACAGTTTTCTTCTTACAGTTGCATAGAGTGATTCCACTGTATGAATTTTTTAAAGAGGCTTCAATATACTCTGTTTTAAAGGGAGGAAGTAATCAGGGTAATCTTGAAGAATCTTATAAATGTGCCTCATCTGCCCCTTCGTTCTTCAAACAAACTTCTGCACAGAAGACTGGGCTGTAGCAGCTTTTGCCATCAAGGGAAACGTCCAGATATTTTTCACTGTCCCAGTGTATCTGCATTCAGGTGTTCACTGATGTGGCCCAAACACACTCATTTCTACTGCTTTTTATTCTCCTAAGGGAGCCTAATCAGAGCAGAGGGATGGATTTTAATCAGAGTTTGAATCTACTGGTAAATGGGTCCAGCGCTTAAAGGGTTTATTACTTTTTGTCTGAGAATGTAAGGTAGAAGTCAAATTAAAAAGCCACTAATGGCTTTTTAGCATCTCCCAGAAGTTTTCATCCCTCAGGGCAGCCCAAACTTTTTTTGGGATTTGGTGCAACTCCCCTTGTAGTCAGAGGAAATACCTCTCAGAGGATGCTGTGCTCCTCCAGTGCTTGGTCCGTGGGTGAGTAATTGGAGGGGTCTTTAAGGAGATTAGAGCAGATCTGTGACACGAAACTGCTGGAAGTTCCCATTTGTGTCACAGACCTGTGTCGTCCTTTTGTTTTCCTAAAAAAACCCCAGTGTAAAGCAGGCTGTGTGGGCAGGTAAGCCAAAACAAAGGACAGAACAAAAGATGCGGAATAGAACGTCTTTATTGTGAATAAAATGATCTACAAATGGTGTGCCGTATAATTCCGTGGTTTTGGTATTCATAAATTATAGTGACAGAAAGATGTAATGCTAACCTATTCATTTAGGTTGGTATGAATTTTACATTAAAATGCTTACAGTTTTTATACATTAAAAGAGTCCTTAGAGAGAAATGAAGCCAATTAAGGAGAAATAAAGACCTGTGTGTCTTTCTGTATGTATACCTTCATCTAAATGCAGCCGTATAAACAATAGAAAATCAAGGTATTTATGCAGCAATTGCTTTTCCCTTTCCCTTCTTCAACAATTACCTGTATGCTAATGATTATAATTTGAGGTTTATATGGAGAAAATAGCATCTATTTTCTGCAGAGAAATACCGTGACAGAAAATGGTTTTCTCTGTACTTGTTTAATGCTTAATGCCTTGGTGTCCAGATTATAAAGTATTTTGTAATAATTTCAGGCAGACATTCTGCTTTCATCTTTAGCTTTCTCTTGTAGTCTATTGAACTGAACTCAGGAATAGACTCTGCAAGTCTCTATTTTTGTTGGTATTATGTCGTTTGTAACAGAGCAATGAGAAGTTGTATTTGGGACCAGATCCTAAACTGATGAACACATATATAGCACTTCTTACTGCAAGGAAAAGGAACATGGGGATATACTTTATGTAAGGAATAAAAGCTTTTACGTGCTGAATCTAAACTTTGTAGGGAAGGTTCCTGAGCCATTTCTTCTCCAACCATGGCCAGCGCCACACGCCTCAAAAAGGGAGGCTGTAATGTAATCTCCATCCCTGAGCTGATTTCTTGCGGGGTGTAACCTAAGCCGTGAAGCAGGAGATAAGAGCCGGGCTCGGCGGGGTTCGATAAGCTCTGCAGGAAGGAGCCGGGGTGTCTCCCCAGGTTCTCCTGCGCTGCTGCCATCGCTCCCCGCCTGCCGGCGCCGCGGGTCGATGAGGGGACACGCTGCCCTGGCCGTGCTTTCTCGCCCTCCAGGGCTGCCCTGGCCGTGCTTTCTCGCTGCCCTCCAGGGCTGGCCTGGCAGCCCGTGGCCCTCCCACAGCACGCCGGACACCGGGGTGGTGTCATGGCTTGTCCGCAGAGCGTGGAGCCGCCTCTCCTTCCCCTTGTCCTGGCACAGGGATCACTGCAAGGAGCTCCCTGGGGCTCTACAGGACGCGAGGGGATGAAGGTTTTTCAATGCCTACACCTGTGTTATACCAGGCTGAGTTCTGATTTTTGTCTGGAGAAATCACCAAAACTGAGCCAAGCTGGTTTTTGAGGGCTCTGCTGTGACCTTATCATGACTTGTATTGTTTTACCCTTACAGGAGGTAACAAAATACGGAGTTTGGACTACAGGTTCAAAAGAACAAGTCTGCAGAAATCAGCCTTATGTAAGAGGCTGAATAAATTTTAGAGTCCAACAAAAAGCCCTCACATTATGTTAAACACAGATAATTCTGGAAGTCCTTCTCCTGTTCAAATTGTGGGTTTTATAAAAACACATTGTGGTATATTTGGCATTCTGGTCATAGAAAGAGTGAGCTATTTGTAAAAAGTTACATATGGTCATCTGAACTAATTGCTAAAATGACTCTACATTAATTGGATAATTAAAGATTGTGAACATGTGGCTATTGTATTCCTTGGGCATTATGCCAACAATTTCTGTGGCTGGAAAAAGGTCTGTTAACATGCTGGATCCTTTTTCATAAAATAAATAAGCAACTAGGGTCTTTAGATGAGAAAAACTTCTTATTTTTAAATTGAGTTTTAAAACACATTCATGATTTCCATTGTGTTTATGTTTTAACACTTTTGAACGGTGGCAACTTTGATTTTTTTAGCATCCATCTCACAAATTAATAGTATTGATTTTTGTTTTAGATTTATTGTTAGCATTTTGGAAAGTGTTCTGTAATTGTTGATACTTTGTAACATGAGACCCAGCGCTCCCTGGTTTATTTTGAAGAGGATGAGTGTTGGCACTCCGTTTGAAGAACTTTGTAATAGCAGTAAATTGTCTATGTGCTTTATCTTTACCTATCAAGGTTATTTGTCAGAAAAATTATGTTTGGTAACTGGGATTTCTTTCAGTGGGTGACATACAAGCTGCACAAATCCCTGTGCACACCAGTGACTTTTTTCTATTTTTCTTTTTTTTTTTGTGTGCGTGTGTTTGTGAGGTTTTGGTTATTATTCTCCTTATTCTTAATTTGAAAGTAAAATCTGTGGTCTCAAAATGACCTTAAAGTGACTGACCCCTAAATCCAATCACTCCAGACTCCTTTGAAAATTGACAAATATGTCAAATTTACCTTTGACTATCAAAACATTAAAAAAGTATTTCATTTGCTAGTGACAATAATAATTCTTAAGTTCATATTAATTGTTCCAGCGTGGTTTGGTCTTACTGGTTTGTTGATATCCACACTGTGAGTTTATAGCGATATAGTCTTCTTTTCATTTTATTGTGAATTATCAATTTTTTAAGAGTAAAACATTCTGGATGAGCAATTTATTGATTGGTTTAGTCTGAGAAAAAGGTTCACAAATGGTCAATACATAGTCAAAAGGGTGTGAGGGGCATGAAAACATAGATTGTGGGTTTTATTTCTATGTTTTGTTACTTGCACATGCTTGCTTTGTTTATGCTTTCATATTATTTTCTTTAAATTAGTTGTAACAATTATTTTAATGAAAGGAATGCAAAATCAGTGAGGTGGAAGAAATATAGGAATGCTTTTAATCCAGGCAAATAATCATAGTTACACTTTCTATTCACTGGTTTTAACCACAAAAATGTATCCTGCTTCCAAATTTTTGCTAAGTACAGATAAAAATTAATTAGAAGGCACAGTTGCCTTATTTTCCTTGGAAAGGATTTTTTTTTTCTACAGAACTTTTGTAGTAATGTACATTGTACACCTGTGTCTGTATTCATACCCAAAACAATATAAGGGATATTCTGACATTTGTGTCAAAACTGCAGCACCACTTCC
The DNA here is from genome assembly GCA_013401135.1 of Cettia cetti. NCBI lineage: Eukaryota > Metazoa > Chordata > Aves > Passeriformes > Sylviidae > Cettia > Cettia cetti. The sequence continues at coordinate 72,576 of VZUI01035486.1, read as the reverse complement.
ACTCCAACCTGGGCATTACCTGTTTTATCATCACAGCCATGTCAGAATAACTAATGAAGAGAAACTTGTCCAGACAAAAGAATAAGAGACACTCTGAATTAACTGAAAATGCAAATTGCAGCCAAAGATGTCAAGGGAAGAAAAAGTATTTCTGCAGATGGAATTCCATCCGAACTTGGTTGGATGTTGCTGTCAGAGTACTCTGTGTCTGGAATGAGGAATTGAGCTGAATTATTTGTCTAAGTAGTGGATGTAGCATTAGAGAGCAGTTGACCGAGATATAGTGTACTTTACCCTTTCCTATGAAAACTGTCAAGATGTTTCAAGGAAAAAAATATGCAAAGTGTGTTTATGGGTGTGTGTGAAGAGCGGATGATGGACGAAACGAACTTGGCAAAAAAACCCCCAAAAAACAGTTTAACTGAGATACTTCAATTTTATTGAAGTAAAAAAGCTCCATGGACTTGTCAAATGGTAGCAATACCTAGTTCTGTGGAAGAGCCCAAAATGTTTCTTTGCAGGTGTCCTGAAGGAAATGTGGCATTCCATGTAAGCCAGCAAGGACTGGTTGTGCTTTTGAGTAAAGCTGTTGCCAGAGACTCATTCATCACCATTTTGAATAGCAGTCTATTGATGATTTTCAGAGTGGGAGGAATAAGGAAGAAAAGTGAGGATTCCCTGTGATAATAAAGGAAGTTGGTACAAGCCTAGAAGGCAGAGGGAAATGGGTGCATATTCCTGGTTTTTGACTAAGTTGTCTCTTGAGTTTCAGCACTGAAAATCGGAAATTTGTCTTGCCCTGGTGAAGTTCCATCTCTGGGCAACATGTCCAGCACAGAGGCTGCTCATGCACAGCAGTACACGGGTGTGATTTTTTAATTCTAAATATTTCAAATATATTATTTGTTTGCCACTGCTTGAATGTAATTCAGCAGCTGACCCAGCAAGGGGAGCTGTAGATTAGTGTGGACAGTTCTGTGGCTTCATGCACCAGAAATTCTCAAATAAGAGCATTTTCTTGAGGGTCTTTCTATTTGACTAAATTTCTGAATTTTCACATTAATTTCAAGGGAGGGTTCCATAAAATACTTGACTGCAGATTGTGTGAGAGAGCTGTTTATTCTCTCTCAGTCCACCCCACCTCCTCCCCCCAAATTAAAATGTTTATAAAGCTGTGCTGGTTCTGTCTAATAATAAAACAGCATCAATATCTGTGTGTGTGTGATATCAGTTCATCTGGTCCTGGATAATCTGGTACAGGAGTCAATGAACTTAATGCAGTATTGGTAATCCAAAAGAGTTTGAGTTAAGTGTTTTTGACATGCAGAATCAAGAGTCAAGGGCAAAGCAGACTTTAAATATTCCTTCAGCACAGTCTGGTAGGGATGTAATTGAATACCTCAGGTAAAGCATCTTATCAGAACTAAAGCTGGTTAGTGTCTCATTGCCAAACAGGGAGGTGCTGTGTGTCTTCTACACACAAGTGCTCTTTTGACATTGTTGGAAGTCCTTTGAGGTCTCAGTTCACCCTGGAAATTCTGTCAGGGATGCATTTGCACCTTATAGAATAAATTCTGCTTCACCCAAGTTGCTCCATGGCATGGTCCTTGCTCTAGCATTTTACTGGTTAATGCCAAAGCAGCTGAAAGATTAGGAGAAGTACAAACAGGAATCAGGAAAGGAATAAATATTGCACATTTGTGTTGTTAATGTGATATAAATTTTCATAGTAAAATACAGAAATGTTTCCACTCAGCCTAGATTTATAGCTCATATGTTCCTTTAAGAGGCATATGGAGAGAATTTAGTGAAAAGACATGTATCAGGAGACTGAACTGCCAGAAATTTTCTATCCCAATCTATCTCTGGGGCTGCGAAGGATTGTGCAGAGGAAGATGCCTGAGCATAAACAATGTGTTCAAATGTCTGTGAACAGACGAAGTTTTATGACTCTGATTTTGCCATATCTTAAAGCTGCATTATGGGTATTTTGCTATTTGATATTTTTATTGAACAGCAGCTCCTGCAGCCATGCAGTTCAGCATAATTCTCCTTGCAAGTAATGTGAGCGGGGTTAGTATCTTGAGAAGGTAGAGGGCTCAGGCACATTCCCAAATAGAAAGGATTCAAAAGACATGAAGTCATTTTACTTCCCATTTGTGATTTATGTTTGGGTTTAGCACTAAGCATATTGAAAAACAGAGTCATTGTCATTTGGTCCTTCAATTTGCTTTTTTTCCCTTTGTTAATGGAAATAACAAAATATCCTTAATACTCTAATGTGCATTTTCTTGAAGCAGAACTTGCTAGGGCATTACCTATTTTTTTCTGTCTATAAAATACTTCATTATGTTGGGGAGATGCAAAATAATTATAAATTTTAATCAAGATTTTGCTATCAATTTTGGATGAACAGAGCCCATTTGTATTTGTTTCAACTCCTCATTTAAATATGAAATGTAAGAATTGTTACAGAGGGAGAGGATTTTGATATTACATCAACCAAAATCAATATGAATTGTCAGAGATACTGTTAAAACTTAAAATGTCATGCTAGACCTGGAACCAATTTGTTTTCATAGGAGTGATACCTCTACTCCTCAATATGTGAGTTGTGTTTAGTGTGGAGCTTCTGAAGTGCTATTGGGTCTGTGTCAATGGAGACACTGGTTTGTGAGACAAATTTATCCACAAAAATGTGAGGAAGTAAGGTTTTTTGTTGTTTATCTCTTTTAATACTTTCCTGCTTTTTATTTGTGTATGCTAAATTTTTAAAAGAGACATTTTTCATACCTTAAAAGAAGGAAAATTACTTGTAGCAAGAGCTGTATTTCATAGTAGTGTGGTAGTATATGGTACTATAGTAGTATCTGCTATAATAAAAAATAATATCCTTAACATCTAGTATTCACAGAAAACATGGTAGATGTGTTTCAGAAATATGCTCAAGTTGCCAGATTGATTCCTGAGGATGGAATAATTCTGTAGAAGCATTTATTGCAGAGCTCACCCAGACTCCATCACTTACAGCAGTCTGGCAAGATGGAAAAAATGCAACTCTCAAATGAACAAATCTCAAGCCAGTAATATTCACCTTTTTCATTTTCCTTTCCATTCATAATTGATTCTAAACTTATGTGAATCTTTCAAAATAACTGTCTTATTGATTGGAAACAAGCTATAAAATGTCATTATAAGAGTAATTCACTTTTTCCCTCTGATTACTGTAAACAGACACTGATCAGGCAAAATGCTGTTTTTTGTTTTCATATATTGTGTGACTTGTGCCATTATGCATGGAAAACAGCATAAAGAAAATGTCACAGATGGAGAAAGATATTTATCATGGGTAATATCTTATGTTTACACTGTGCAGGATTAAAGATTTTATACCTGTGCAAAAGGCAGGGCACTTCTTGCTCTGCTGTTTACAGAACTTCTGCCAAAGACTTTCTTACATAATGTAAAATGTTCTAAAGCATGGGAGCTCGCTGCCACTCAAATCATTAAGTTCCTGTCTTATATGTGCATTTACATGTATTACCCCCTATAAGATACAATTCCTGTCGAGGAATGGCTGCTTCCAAAAGATTTGAATCAATTTTTACAGGTGGGTGGTGCACACTCAGTGCTAATAAAAACATACCTGAAGAAGTGTAAAAGCAATCTCCATTTTTCACTGCTTTGGTAATTAAGGATCCATCCATTTTCAGCACTTCAGGCCTTATACACTCATAGAGGAGCTCTTTGATATGGCTCTGAATGATGGATGTTCACAATGAGGAGACCTAAAGAAGTTTGTGCTCTATATCACTGCAGGAATGAAACCAGTAAATTTAGAAGACAGAGTAAGAAAGCTTGTGTTTGTTGGCAAACTGTTACCCTGACTAAATCATCACTGTGATTCGTGTGTAGGTGTGTTTGAAAATTCCCAGAGGTAATATTGAAGAATTATTAAAAGGGTCGTTTTTCAATAAATTACCCAATGTTGTTGTGCACATTCTTGGCAAACTGCGGAGATGCTTGAATTCCTTTGGCTATATCTGTGTTTGAAAAGGACTCAGAAAAACGTGGTATGCTGCCTGCAGTAAGCCAAATGAGAAATGGTTTTCTGGGAGGTAGCAATGGTTGTTGTCTTTGTTGTGAATTTCTGCTGTTTGGTTGGGTTTTTTTTGTTTTGCTTTGGTTTTTTTTGTCATGAGATTTTCCACTTCTAACTTTTTAGCGGGTACATTAATTCTGAGCTTTTAGCATTAAGGACTCTTCAATAGCAAGGAGATTTGGAGCAGTAAAAGTTGCTGGTTTATACACTTCCTTTCTGTAAACTGTGTGGGTGTGAAGAAGAGCATTCAGTCTCTTCAGTTATTTGCAAACCTGTTGTTTTTATTCTCCCCAATTAAATTTCAATAGTAACTGGTGGGCCCCTCTAGTTTTCTTGCACTTGGTTCCTATTGCACCATTGCCAGTATTGAAACTGCTTTTTATTAAAGATATTCTTCATGGAATCAACTGGGGAAGCCAAATGAATAAGTAAATAAATAAATAAATAAATAAATAAATAAATAAATATTGAAAGTATAAACTGAAAGCAAATAGTGGAGAATTTTCAGTGTTAGTTATTGATTTCCTTGATTGTGAGCACACAGGAATGCTGACACTCAGTGTACCTAATTGTGATTTTATTGACTATCATTTCTACCTTGTTTACACTGCCAGGGTTTGTTGGTCACTGTGACTGATGGTTTTCACTCATTCCAAGTCTTGAGGCTCTGACCAAATCATCCTTTGTTTATTTTCTTTATTTTTCCTTGGTACAACATCCCTGCCGGTTCAAGTTTTATGTGTAACATGACCACAGATAACTGCTATGGACATAGGTATTGATAATTTTGTTTGTTTTCTCAGTTTATAATCCTTAGTTTTGGTTTATAGGTAATACGTGGGCTATTTTTCATACTTTGCCCAGTGCAATTATCTGTGCAATGAGCAGCCACTCATTACTCACTTAGTTTATAAATCAGAACAAGGTGCCAAATCGAGGGATCATGCTTAGCCTGTAAATGGGGCCAGACTTCTGTAGAGATTTTAATCTGTGGAGAAACAGAGAAGAGGCACGGGAACAGGGAACAGAACCAGTTTTCAGACATGGTGTAATGTGGGGAGATGTGGATGAGTGGGAATCAGCGTGGGTGCCCCCCGCTCAAGAGCCCTCCCTCTGCTGGGGCTCCTCTCCTGGAAATGTTCTGTCTCAGCACTTGCAGGGGTGGAAAAGACACACAGATTAGTGCAGTTCTCTGAGATTTTCTCTTTGTTTCCAGTGCAATTTGGGGTACTTCCTTGACCTAGTGGTATTAGGTGTCTGCCTTCTTCCAAGAAGATCCTGGCAATATAACATGATGGGAGAGATGTCTCTCTTCACCCTTCTACATAAGAATAAAAATCTATTATGTGAATAGATATTTTCTAAGATCATTTGCTAGCTACAGATCCTGCTGTAGAGGAATTAGAAACCTTGGCCTATATCATTCCTTCTTTAATCTAGTTATGCTCTAACAAAAAATCTCAACTAAACAAAAAAAAAAAAAAAAAAAAGGAGTGGGG